>SZWC01000224.1:196578-217950 GCA_023375785.1 Penium margaritaceum | reverse complement strand
GGCTATGAATCATAACACGAGTCAGCCACGGTCAGAGTGTCCAATCACAGTGCAGATGTACTAGGCATGATCTTACAGGTTCAAACAAGGTAAAAAACCGGTGGCTTGGTGTGGCTATTGTGCGCACTGCCTTGACAAAGTTGGCATGTGGCACCGACATGACCACAAATGCATCAAAGTGAATTTTACTTGTATTGATCACAACACGAGTCTGCCACGGTCAGACTGGCCAATCACAGTGCAGATGTACTAGGCATGATCTTGCAGGTATAAACAATGTTGAATATTGGTGGCTTGGTGTGGCTATTGTGCGCAATGCCTTGACCAAATTGACATGTGCCACTGACCATAACCACAAAGTGTGCCATGTACCTTAAACGGCTAGGAATCATAACACGAGTCAGCCACGGTCAGAGTGTCCAGTCACAGTGCAGATATTCTGGGTATTACCTAGCAGGTATGAGCAAGGTAGAATACGGGTGGCTTGGTATGGCTATTGTGCGCAATGCCTTGACAAAGTTGGCATGTGCCACTGACCATGACCACAAATGTATCCAAGTGACTTTTACTTCTATTGATCATAAAACGAGTTAGCCACGGTCAGAGTGCCCAACCACAGTGCACATCCAATATGCATGACCTTGCAGGTATAAACAAGCTAAAAAACTGGCTGCTTGGCACGGCTATTGTGCGCAATGCCTTGACAAAGTTGGCATATGCCACTGACCATGAACACAAAGTTTACCAAGTACCTTAAATGGCTATGAAACATAACACGAGTCAGCCACGGTCAGGGTGTCCAATCACAGTGCAGATATACTGTGCTTGACCTTACAGGTATAAACAAGGTAGAATACTGGTGGCGCGGTATGGCTATTCTGCGCAATGCCTTGACAAAGTTTGCATGTGCCACTAACCATGACCACAAAGTTTACCAAGTGCTTTTAACTTATACAAATCGTAACACGGGGCAGCCAAGGTAAGAGTGCCCAATCACAGTGCATATCTTATATGCATGACCTTGCAGGTATAAACAAGGTAAAAAACCGGTGACTTGGCACGGCTATTGTGCAAAATGCCTTGACAAATTTGGCATATGCCACTGACCATGACCACAAAGTTTACCAAGTACCATAAACGGCTATGAATCATAACTCGAGTCAGCCATGGTCAGAGTGTCCAATCACTGTGCAGATATATAGGGAATGACCTTGCAGGTATAAACAAGGTAGAATACTGGTGGCTCGGTGTGGCTATTGTGCACAATGCCTTGACAAAGTTGGCATGTGCCACTGACCATGACCATAAATGTATCCAAGTGACATACACTTCTATAGATCATAACACGAGTCAGCCACGGTCAGAGTGTCCAATCACACTGCAGATGTACTAGGCATGATCTTGCAGGTGCAAACAAGGTAGAATATTGGTGGCTCGGTGTGGCTATTGTGCGCAATGTCTTGACAAAGTTGGCATGTGCCACTGACCAGGACCACAAAGTTTACCAACTGACTTTAACTCCACGAATCATAACACGAGTCAGCCACGGTAAGAATGTCCAATCACAGTGTAGATATACTGGACATGACCTTACAGGTATAAACAAGGTAGAATACTGGTGGCTCGGTGTGGATATTCTGCTCAATGCCTTGACAAAGTTGGCATGTGCCACTGACCATGACCACAAGGTTTACCAAGTACCTTAAACGGCTATGAATCATAACACGAGCCAGCCACGGTCAGAGTGTCCAAGTACAGCGCAGATATACTGGGCATGACCTTGTAGGTATAAGCAAGGTGGAATACTGGTTGCTTGGTGTGGCTATTGTGCGTAATGCCTTGACAAAGTTGGCATGTGCCACTGACCATGACCACAAAGGTATCCAAGTGACATACACTTCTATTGATCATAACACGAGTCAGCCACGGTCAGAGTGTGCAATCATAGTGCAGATGTACTAGGCATGATCGTGTAGGTGCAATTAAGGTAAAAACCCGGTGGCATGGCACGGCTATTGTGCGCAATGCCTTGACAAAGTTGGCATGTGCCACTGACCATGACAAGAACGTTTACCAAGTATCTTAAACAACTATTTATCATAACAGGAGTCTGCCACGGTCAGATTGTCCAATCATAGTGCAGATATACTGGGCATGACCTTATAGGTATAAACAAGGTAGAATACTGGTGGCTCAGTGTGGCTATTGTGTGCAATGCATTGACAAAGTTGGCATGTGCCACTGACAACGACCACAAATTTATCCAAGTACATTAAACGGCTTTGAATCATAACACAAGTCAGCCAATGTCAGGTTGTCCAATCACAGTGCACATATACTGGGAATGACCTTGCAGGTATAAAAAAGGTAGAATACTGGTTGCTCGGTGTGCCTATTGTGTGCAATGCCTTGACAAAGTTGGCACGTGCCACTGACCATGACCACAAATGTATCCAAGTGACTTTTACTTATTTTGATCATAACACGAGGTAGCCACGGTCAGAGTGTCCAATCACAGTGCAGATGTACTAGGCATGATCTTGTAGGTTCAAACAAGGTAAAAAGCCGGTGACTTGGTGTGGCTATTGTGTGTAATGTCTTGACAAAGTTGGCATGTGCCACTGACCATGACCACAAATGTATCAAAGTGACTTTTACTTCTACTGATCATAACACAAGTCAGCCACGGTCATAGTGTCCAATCACAGTGCAGATGTACTAGGCATGATCTTGCAGGGTTAAACAAGGTAGAATACTGGTGGCTAGGTGTGGCTATTATCCACAATGCCTTGACTCCGTTGGCATGTGCCACTGACCATGACCACAAAGTTTACCAAGTGACTTTAACTTCTACAAATCGTAAAACGATTCAGTCACGCTCAGAGTACCCAATCACAGCGCACATGTAATATGCATGACCTTGCAGGTATAAATAAGGTAAAAAACCGGTGGCTTGGCACGGCTATTGTGCGCAATGCCTTGACAAAGTTGGCATGTGCCACTGACCATGACCACAAAGTTTATCAAGTACCTTAAACGGCTATGAATCACACCACGAGTCAGCCACGGTCAGAGTGTCCACTCACAGTACAGATGTATTGGTCATGACCTTGCAGGTGTAAACAAGGTAGAATACTGGTGGCTCATTGTGGCTATTGTGCGCAATGCCTTGACAAAGTTGGCATGTGCCACTGACCATGACTACAAATATATCCAAGTGACGTTTACTTCTATTGATCATACAACGAGTCAGCCACGGTCAGAGTGTCCAATCACAGTGTAGATGTACTAGGCATGATCTTGCAGGTGCAAACAAGGTAGAATACTTGTGGCTCAGTGTGGCTATTGTGCGCAATGCCTTGACAAAGTTGGCATGTGCTACTGACCATGACCACAAAGTTTACCAAGTGACCTTTACTTCTATTGATCATAACACAAGTCAGCCACGGTCAGAGTGTCCAATAACAGTGCATATTTACTATGCATGATCTTGTAGGTGCAAACAATGTACAATACTGGTGGCTCGGTGTGGCTATTGTGCGCAACGCCTTGACAAAGTTGACATGTGCCACTGACCATGACCACAAAGTTTACCATGTACCTTAAACGGCTATGAATCATAACACGAGTCAACCACGGTCAGAGTGTCCGAGCACAGTGCAGACACACTGGGCATTACCTTGCAGGTATAAACAAGGTAAAAAACTGGTAGCTTGGCACGGCCATTGTGCATAATGCCATGACAAAGTTGCCATGTGCCACTGACCATGACCACAAAGTTTATCAAGTACCTTAAATGGCTATGAATCACAACACGAGTCAGCCACGGTCGGAGTGTCCAATCACAGTGCATACATACAAGGCATGACCTTGCAGGTATAAATACGGTAGAATACTGGGGGCTCGGTATGGCTATTGTGCGCAATGTCTTGACAAAGTTGGCATGTGGTACTGACCATGACCACAAATGGTTCCAAGTGACTTTTACTTCTATTGATCACACAATGACTCAGCCACGGTCAGAGTGTCCAATCACAGTGCAGATGTACTTGGCATGATCTTGCAGGTGCAAAAAAGGTAGAATACTGGTGGCTCGGCATGGCTATTGTGCGCAATGCCTTGACAAAGTTGGCATGTGCCACTGGCCATGACCACAAAGCTTACCAGGTGACTTTAACTTATACGAATCATAACACGAGTCAGCCACGGTCAGAGTGTCCAATTACAGTGCAGATGTACTAGGCATGATCTTACAGGTGCAAACAAGGGAGAATACTGGTGGCTCGGTGTGGCTATTTTGCGCAATTCCTTGACAAAGTTGGCATGTGTCACTGACCATGACCACAGATGTATCCAAGGGACTTTTACTTCTATTCATCATGACACGAGTCAGCCACCGTCAGAGTGTCCAATCACAGTGCAGATGTACTAGGCATGATCTCGCAGGTAGAAACAAGGTAGAATACTGGTGGCTTGGTGTCGCTATTGTGTGCAATGCCTTGACAAAGTTGGCATGTGCCACTGACCATGACCACAAATGTATCCAAGTGGCTTTTGCTTCTACTGATCATAACACGAGTCAGCCACGGTCAGAGTGTCCAATCACAGCGCAGATGTACAAGGCATGATCTTGCAGGTATAAACAAGGTAGAATACTGGTGGCTCGGTGTGGCTATTGCGCGCAATGCCTTGAGTCAGTTGGCATGTGCCACTGACCATGACCACAAAGTTTACCATGTGACTTTAACGTCTACGAATCGTAAAATAAGTCAACCACGGTTATAGTGCCCAATCACAGCCCACATATAATATGCATGACCTTGCAGGTATAAACAAGGTAAAAAACCGCTGGATTGGCACGGCTATTGTGCGCAATGCCTTGACAAAGTTGGCATGTGCCACTGACCATGACCACAAAGTTTATCAAGTACGTTAAACGGCTATGAATCACAACAAGAGTCAGCCACGGTCAGAGTGTCCAGTCACAGTGCAGATATAATGGACATGACCTTGCAGGTGTAAACAAGGTAGAATACTTGTGGCTCGGTGTGGCTATTGTGCGCAATGCCTTTAAAAAGTTGGCATGTGCCACTGGCCATGACCACAAATTTTACCAAGTGACCTCAACTTCTACAAATCATAACACGAGTCAGCCACGGTCGGAGTGTCCAATCACAGTGTAGATGTCCTAGGCATGATCTTGCAGGTACAAACAAGGTAGAATACTGGTGGCTCGGTGTGGCTATTGTGCGCAATTCCTTGACAAAGTTGGCATGTGCCACTAACCATGACCACAAGTGTATCCAAGTGCCTTTTACTTATATCGATCATAACACGAGTCAGCCATGAACAGAGTGTCCAATCACAGTGCAGATGTACTAGTGATGATCTAGCAGGTAGAAACAAGGTAGAATACTAGTGGCTCCGTGTGGCTATTGTGTGCAATGCCTTGACAAAGTTGGCATGTGCCACTGACCATGACTACAAAGTTTACCAAGTACCTTTAACGGCTATGAATCATAACACGAGTCAGCCATGGTCAGAGTGTCCAATCATACTGTAGATATACTGAGCATGACCTTGCAGGTACAAACAAGGTAGAATACTGGTAGATCGGTGTGGATATTGTGTGCAATGCCTTGACAAAGTTGGCATGTGCCACTGACCATGACCACAAAGTTTACCAACTGAACTTAACTTCTACGAATCATAACACGAGTCAGCCACGGTCAGAATGTCCAATCACAGTGCAGATGTACTAGGCATGATGTTGCAGGTGCAAACAAGGTAGAATACTGGTGGCTCGGTGTGGCTATTGTGCGCAAATCCTTGACACAGTTGGAATGTGCCACTGACCATGACCACAAATGTACCCAAGTGACTTTAACTTCTATTGATCCTAACACAAGTCATTCGGTCAGAGTGTCCAATCACAGTGCAGATGTACTAATCATGATCTAGCAGGTAGAAACAAGGAATAATACTGGTGGCTCGGTGTGGAAATTGTGAACTATGCCTCGACAAAGTTGGCATGTGCCACTGACCATGACCACAAAGTTTACCAAGTACCTTAAACGGCTATGAATCATAACACGAGTCAGCCATGGTCAGAGTGTCCAATCACAGTGCAGATATACTATGCATGACCTTGCAGGTACAAACAAGGTAGAATACCGGTAGATCAGTGTGGATGTTGTGCGTGATGCCTTGACAAAGTTGGCATGTGCCATTGACCATAACCACAAAGTTTACCAAGTGACTTTAACTACTACGAATCGTAACACGAGTCAGCCACGGTCAGAGTGCCCAATCACAGTTCAGATGTACTGGGCATGACCTTGCAGGTAGAAACGATGTAAACACCGGTGGCCTGGCACGGCTGCTGTGCGCAGTGCCCCGACAAAGTTGGCATGTGCCACAGACCATGACCACAAAGTTTACCAAGTACCTTAAACAGCTATGAATCATAACACAAGTTAGCCACGGTCAGAGTATTCAATCACAGTGCAGATAAACTGGACATGACCTTACAGGTATAAACAAGGTAGAATACTGGTAGCTCGGTGTGGCTACTTTGTGCAATGCTTTGACAAAGTTGGCATGTGCCACTGACCATGACCCCAAATGTATTCAAGTGACTTTTACTTCTATTGATCATAACACGAGTCAGCCACGGTCAGAGTGTCCAATCACAGTGCAGATGTACTGGGCATGATCTTGCAGGTATAAACAAGGTAGAATACTGGTGGCTCGGTGTGGCTATTGTGCGCAATGCCTTTACGGAGTTTGCATGTGCCACTGACCATGACCACAAAGTTAACCAAGTGACTTTAACTTCTACAAATCGTAACACAAGTCAGCCACGGTCCGAGTGCTCAATCACAGCGTACATCTAATATGCATGACCTTGCAAGTATGAACAGGGTAAAAAACCGGTGGCTTGGCACGGCTATTGTGCGCAATATCTTAACAAAGTTGGCATGTGCCACTGACCATGACCACAAAGTTTACCAAGTACCTTAAACAGCTATTAATCATAACACGAGTCAGCCACGGTCAGAGTGTCCAATCACAGTGCAGATGTAATGGACATGACCTTACAGGTATGAATAAGGTAGAATACTAGTGGCTCGTTGTGGCTATTGTGCACAATACCTTGACAAAGTTTGCATGTGCCACTGACCATGACCACAAATGTATCCATGTGACTTTTACTTCCATGAACCATAACACGAGTCAGCCATGGCCGGAGTGTTCAATCATAGTTCAGATGTACTAGGCATGACCTTGCAGGTATGAACAAGGTAGAATACTGGTGGCTTGGCACGGCTATTGTGCGCAATGCCTTGACAAAGTTGGCATGTGCCACTGACCATGACCACAAAGTTTACCAAGTACCTTAAACGGCTATGAATCATAACACGAGTCAGCCACTGTCAGAGTGTTCAATCACAGCGCACATCTAATATGCATGATCTTACCTGTGGCTTGGCACAGCTATTGTGCGCAATGCCTTGACAAAGTTGGCATGTGCCACTGACCATGACCACAACTTCTGCCAAGTACCTTAAACGGATATGAATCAAAACACGAGTTGGCCATGGTGAGAGTGTCCAATCATAGTGCAGAAGTACTAGGCATGATCTTGCAGGTACAAACAAGGTAGAATACTTGTAGATCGGTGTGGCTATCGTGCGCAATGCCTTGACAAAGTTTGCATGTGCCACTGACCATGACCACAAAGTTTACCAAGTGACTTAAAACGGCTATGAATCATAACACGAGTCAGCTACAGTCAGAGTGTCCAATCACAGTGCAGATATGCTAGGCACGACCTTACAGGTACAAACTAGGTAGAATACTGGTGGCTCGGTATGGCTATAGTGCGCAATGCCTTGACAAAGTTGGCATGTGGCACATGCCAACTTTGTCAAGGCATTGCGTACAATAGCCACCCCGAGCCACCAGTATTCTACCTTGTTTGCACCTGCAAGATCATGTCTAGTACATTTGCACTGTGATTGGACACTCTGACCGTGGCTTACTCGTGTTATGCTCAATAGAAGCAAAAGTCACTTGGATACATTTGTGGTCATGGTCAGTGGCACATGCCAACTTTGTCAGGGTATTGCGCACAATAGCCACAACAAGCCACCAGTATTCTACATTTTTTGTACCTGCAAGGTCATGCCCAGTATATCTGCACTGTGATTGGACACTCTGATCGTGGCTGACTCAAGTTATGATTTGTAGAAGTTAATGTCACTTGGTGAACGTTCTGGTCATGGTCAGTGGCACATGTCAACTTTGTCAAGGCATTACGCACAATAGCCACACAGAGACACCAATGTACCATTCTTGGACCTGCAAGATCATGCCTAGTATATCTACACTGTGATTGGACACTCTGACCATGGCTGACTTGTGTTATGATCAATAGAAGTAAAAGTCAGTTGGATACATTTGTGGTCATGGTCAGCGGCACGTGCCAACATTGTCAAGGCATTGCGCACAATAGCCACACCGAGACACCAGTATTCTACCTTGTTTGTACCTGCACGATCATGCCTAGTACATCTGCACTGTGATTGGAAACTCTGACCGTGGCTGACTCATGTTATGATCACTAGAAGTAAAAGTCACTTGGATATATTTGTGGTCATGGTCAGTGGCACATGCCAATGTTGTCAAGGCATTGTGCACAATAGGCACACCAAGTCACCAGTATTCTACCTTGTTTATACCTGCAAGGTCATGCCCATTATATCTTCACTGTGACTGGACACTCTGACCGTGGCTTACTCGTGTTATGATTCATAGCTGTTTCAGGTACTTGGTAAACGTTTCAGTCATGGTCAGTGGCACATGCCAACTTTGTCAAGGCATTGTGCACAATAACCGTGCCAAACGACCGATTTTTACCCTGTCTATACCTGCACGGTCATGCATATTAGACGTGCACTGTGATTGGGTACTCTGACCATGGCTGACTCGTGTTATGATTTGTAGAAGTTAAAGTCACTTTGTAAACTTTGTGGTCATGGTCAGAGGCACATGCCAACTTTGTCAAGGCATTGCGCACAATAGCCACACCGAGCCACCAGTATTCTGCCTTGTTTGCACCTGCAAGATCATTCCTAGTACATCTGCATTGTGATTGGACACTCTGACCGTGGCTGACTGGTGTTATGATCAATAGAAGTTAAAGTCACTTGGATACATTTGTGGTCATGGTCAGTGGAACATGCCAACTTTGTCAAGGCATTGCGCATAATAGCCACACCGAGCCACCAGTATTCTACCTTATTTATACTTGCAAGGTCATGCCTAGTATATATGCCCTGTTATTGGACACTCTGACCGTGGCTGGCTCGTGTTATGATTCATAGCTGTTTAAGGTACTTGGTAAGCTTTGTGGTCATGGTCAGTGGCACATGCCAACATTGTCAAGGCATTAGAGCACAATAGCCGTGCCAAGCCACCGGTTTACCTTGTTTATACCTGCAAGGTCATGCATTTTAGATGTGCACTGTGATTGGGCACTCTGACCGAGGCTGACGCATGTTACGATTCGTAGAAGTTGAAGTCACTTCGTAAACTATGTGGTCATGGTCAGTGGCACATGCCAACTTTGTCAAGGCATTGCGCACAATAGCCACACCGAGCCACCATTATTCTGCCTTGTTTGCACCTGCAAGATCCCTCCTAGTACATCTGCACTGTGATTGGACACTCTGACCGTGGCTGACTTGTGTTATGATCAATAGAAGTCAAAGTCACTTGGATACATTTGTGGTCATGGTCAGTGGCACATGCCAACTTTGTCAAGGCATTGCACACAATAGCCACACCAAGCCACCAGTATTCTACCTTGTTTGTACCTGCAAGATCATGCCTTGTACATCCGCAATGTGATTGGACACTCTGACCGTGGCTGACTCGTGTTATGATCAATAGAAGTAAAAGTCACTTGGATACATTTGTGGTCATGGTCAGTGGCACATGCCAACTTTGTCAAGGCATTGCGCACAATAGCCACACCAAGCCACCAGTATTCTACCTTGTTTGTACCTGCAAGATCATGCCTTGTACATCTGCAATGTGATTGGACACTCTGACCGTGGCTGACTTGTGTTATGATCAATAGAAGTCAAAGTCACTTGGATACATTTGTGGTCATGGTCAGTGGCACATGCCAACTTTGTCAAGGCATTGCGCACAATAGCCACACCGAGCCACCATTATTCTGCCTTGTTTGCACCTGCAAGATCCCTCCTAGTACATCTGCACTGTGATTGGACACTCTGACCGTGGCTGACTCGTGTTATGATTCATATCCGTTTAATGTACTTGGTGAACTTTGTGGTCATGGACAGTGGCAAATGCTAACTTCGTCTAGGCATTGCGCACAATAGGCACACCGAGCCACCAGTATTCTACCTTTTTTATACCTGTAAGGCCATGTTTAGTATATATACACTGTGATTAGACACTCTGACCATGGCTGACTCATTTAGTTCAATAGAAGTAAATGTCACTTAAATACATTTGTGGTCATGTTTAGTGGCACATGCCAACTTAGTCAGGGCATTGCGCATAATAGCCACGTCGAGCCACCAGTATTCTACCTTGTTTGTACCTGCAAGATCATGCCTAGTACATCTGCATTCCGATTGGACAGTCTGTCCGTGGCTGACTCGTGTTATGATCAATAGAAGTAAAAGTATCTCGGATAGATTTGTGGTCATGGTCAGTGGCACATGCCAACTTTGTAAAGGCATTGCGCACAATAGCTACACCGAGCCACCCGTATTCTACCTTGTTTATACCTGCAAGGTCATGCCCAGTATATCTGCATATTGATTGGACATTCTGACCGTCGATGACTCGTGTTATGATTCATAGCCGTTCAGGGTACTAGGTAAACTTTGTAGTCATGGTCAGTGGCACATGCCAACTTTGTCAATACATTGCGCACAATAAACGTGCCAAGCCACCGGTTTTTTACCTTGTTTATACCTGCAAGGTCATGCACATTAGATGTGCGCTGTGATTGGGCACTCTGACCGTGGCTTACTCGTGTTTGGATTTGGAGACGTTTAAGGTAGTGGGTAAGCTTTGTGGTCATGGTCAGTTGCACGTGCCAACTTTATCAAGGCATTGCGCACAATAGCCACACCGAGCCACCAGTATTGTACCTTGTTTACACCTGCAGGATCATGCCTAGTACATCTGCACTGTGATTGGACACTCTGACCATGGCTGACTCGTGTTATGATTCGTAGAAGTTAAAGTCACTTGGTAAACGTTGTGGTCATGGTCAGTGGCACATGCCAACTTTGATAAGGCATTGCGCACAATAGCCTCACAGCGCCACCCGTAAACTGCCTTGTTTGCACCAGGAAGATCATGCCTAGTACATCTGCACTGTAAATGGACACTCTGACCGTGGCTGACTCGTTTTATGATCAAATGAATTAAAAGTCACTTTGATATACTTGTGGTCATGGTCAGTGGCACATGCCAACTTTGTCAATGCATTGCGCACAATGACCACACCGAGCCACCAGTATTCTACCTTGTTTGTACCTGCAAGGTCATGTCCAGTATGTCTACACTGTGATTGGACACTCTGACCGTGGCTGACTCGTATAATGATCAATAGAAGTAAAAGTCACTTGGATACATGTGTGGTCATGGTCAGTGGCACATGCCAACTTTGTCAAGGCATTGTGCACAATAGCCAACCCAAGCCACTACTATTATACCTTGTTTGCACCTGTAAGATCATGCCTAGTAAATATGCACTGTGATTGGACTCTCTGACCGTGGCTAACTCGTGTTATGATCAATAGAAGTAAAAGTCACTTGGATACATTTGTGGTCATGGTCAGTGGCACATGCCAAATTTGTCAAGGTGTTGCGCACAATAGCCATACCGATCCATGAGTATTCTACCTTGTTTGTACCTGCAAGATCATGCCCAGTACATCTGCACTGTGATTGGACACTCTGACCGTGGCTGACTCGTGTTATGATTCATAGCCGTTTAAGGTACTTGGTAAACTTTGTGGTCATGGTCAGTGCCACATGCCAACTTTGATAAGGCATTGCGCACAATAGCCGTGCCAAGCCACCGGTCTTACCTTGTTTATACCTGCAAGGTCGTGTCCAGTATATCTGCACTGTGATTAGACACTCTGACCGTGGCTGCCTCGTGTTATGATTCGTAGAAGTTAAAGTCACTTGGATACATGTGTGGTCATGGTCAGTGCCACATGCCAACTTTGATAAGGCATTGCGCACAATAGCCGTGCCAAGCCACCGGTCTTACCTTGTTTATACCTGCAAGGTCGTGTCCAGTATATCTGCACTGTGATTAGACACTCTGACCGTGGCTGCCTCGTGTTATGATTCGTAGAAGTTAAAGTCACTTGGATACATGTGTGGTCATGGTCAGTGCCACATGCCAACTTTGATAAGGCATTGCGCACAATAGCCGTGCCAAGCCACCGGTCTTACCTTGTTTATACCTGCAAGGTCGTGTCCAGTATATCTGCACTGTGATTAGACACTCTGACCGTGGCTGCCTCGTGTTATGATTCGTAGAAGTTAAAGTCACTTGGATACATGTGTGGTCATGGTCAGTGCCACATGCCAACTTTGATAAGGCATTGCGCACAATAGCCGTGCCAAGCCACCGGTCTTACCTTGTTTATACCTGCAAGGTCGTGTCCAGTATATCTGCACTGTGATTAGACACTCTGACCGTGGCTGACTCGTGTTATGATCAATAGAAATAAAAGTCACTTGGATACATTTGTGGTCATGGTCAGTGCCACATGCCAACTTTGTCAAGGCATTGCGCACAATAGCCACACCGAGCCACCAGCTATCTACCTTGTTTATACCTGCAAGGTGATGTCCAGTATATATGCACTGTGATTAGACACTCTGACCGTGGCTGACTTGTGTTATGATTCATAGCCGTTTATGGTATTTGGTAAACTTTGTGGTCATGGTCAGTGGCACATGCCACCTTTGTCAAGGCATTGTGCACAATAGCCGTGCCAAACCACCGGTTTTTTACCTTGTTTATACCTGCAAGGTCATGCATATTAGATGTGCACTATGAGTGGACACTCTGACTGTGGCTGACTCGTGTTATGATCAATAGAAGTAAAAGTCACTTGGATACACTTGTGGTCATGGTCAGTGGCACATGCCAACTTTGTCAAGGCACAGCGCACAATAGTCGTGCCAAGCCACCGGTTTCTTACCTTTTGTTATACCTGGAAGGTCATGCATACTAGATGTGCACTGTGATTGGACACTCTGGCTGTGGCTGACTCGTGTTGTGATTCACAGCCGTTTGAGGCACTTGGTAAACTTTGTGGTCATGGTCAGTGGCACATGCCAACTTTGTGAAGGCATTGCGCACAATAGCCGTGCGAAGCCACAGGTGTTTTACCTTGTTTATACATGCAAGGTCATGCGTAGTACATCTGAACTGTGATTGGGCACTCTGACCGTGGCTGACTCGTGTTATGATTCATAGCCGTTTAAGGTACTTGGTAAACGTTGTGGTCATGGTCAGTGGCACATGCCAACTTTGTCATGGCATTGCACACTATAGTCACACCAAGCCACCAGTATTCTACCTTGTTTGTACCTGCAAGGTCATGCCCAGTATATCTGCACTGTGTTTGGACACTCTGACCGTGGCTGACTGGTGTTACGATCAATAGAAGTAAAAGTCACTTGGATACATTTGTGGTCATGGTCAGTGGCACATGCCAACTTTGTCAAGGCATTGCGCACAATAGCCGTGCCAAGCCACCGGGTTTTGACCTTGTTTATACCTGCAAGGTCANGGGGGGGAAGGAGCTGAGCCCGGGTTGAAGAGGAGGAGGGGGAGGTCAACGAATCATCCGACGACCGCTTGATCGAGGAAAGAAATTGCGGGAAGGGCAGTTCCATTCCGGGGAGCGACGGGGCGCGAAGGAAGATATTGCAGCGGACGCCGTGACCCGACCAGACCTGTTGAGAGGAAGGGAAGGCGGCCCAAGGCTGGCTTGATGGTAGCGGAACCGCGTCCGAACCTCAAAAGGAGGAGCGGTACTCGAGGCACCTTATCCAAATGCGTTTTCATGTGCGAGCCGTGAAAGGGGCTAGCCAGCAGGATGGGGTCTTGGGAAGCGGTGCGAGGAGAAGATAAGAAGAGAAGGACGAGAAGAGGACCGACTGCTGACAGGAACCGACTGCTAATGCAATACCGTTGATCCTGAGCTGCAAAGACGCTGAATCTGACGGTGGAACCCTGACATTGGACGCTTCTGCTCCCGACTCGCGAGACGGCGTTCACCATTGGCGAGCGACGTTGCTGAACTCTCGCCTGACCCGGGTGTGGGAGGCTGGCCCTGCAGCCGTTGGCCGGACTGAGAGATTGCTGCCCCTCAGTCAAAATCAGACCGTCAAGCGGGACCCGCGTCCCGTCTTGCAACAGGTTAGAGTAGGGAAGCTAGACCGGATCAGGAGTGTAGGAGAAGTGTGTGTGTGAGAGTGTGTGAAAGGCCGCTTCGCGAGGAGCACATCACGGAGCCATCATGGCCTGGTCCTGAGTTCCCACGGGAGCACCAGCCAACCAGCTCCAGGTGCGGTCCCCGAGACTCTCCAATGTCCTTCTACGCCATCTGCAACTGCTGCAATGTGCCCTGTCGGCTTGGCGCACGCACGGTTTTGGGAGTGATGCAATGGTTGCATCATCCTGCCGGTGGAGCCGTGGAGCAGTTCTGGCAACCGTGGCTGCAGAGACTTCCCCGCGACGACGAGCCCCACCACGTGGAGAGCAGGTATGAGGTCGCGCGTGACATCGGGCGGCGTGCTGTAGATGCGGCTGAAGAGCGGGCCGAGGCCTACCGAGCATACCAGTGCTACCAGCATGAGCTCGCCCGCCTGCGAGAGGAGGACTCGACACGTGCCTGTTCTCGTGCAGGTCGACGTACTAACAGACCACGGGAGTTACGTCGGGCCGTTGCACTGGCGAACAATGAAGGCGGCGTGCACCGCACGGTGCTTGTGCGAGGACCTGCGCTGGTTGATGATCCGGTGACTCAGAAAGCTTACGGTTTGTGTGTTCAGCTTGGTGACGCCTAGGGTACTGATTGTGTGGTTAGGAGGGAAATGCTGATTGATTATACTCCCTCTTTTGTTTGAAGGCAATTACTTTGATTGGTGAAAGTCATCTCGTTTGGGTCGTTAGGAGGAATTCTCTCAGCCAGTGTCATGTTGTCCGATGAATGATTGACCGTTGGTGATAAATTTAAGTGAGCGAATCTAGCAGTCAAAATAACCACAGTGATTGTCCTGAGATTCGTCGAAGTCCCGGCCAAAGAAGTATGGGTCATTTGGAGAAGGAGTGTGTGTGTGACATTTTCCCGGCACTAATTCCGTGGATGATTCGTCGAGTGATTAAGAAAAGTTACCCGGTCGATGAAATGTGCTTTGATCAAACTGGAGCAAAAAGAGAGATACAGGACAGGGCAGAGTTGGAAAAGGAAAGTAAGTGGAGCTGCGGGGATAGCGCGGAACAAACAAACACCTAAGGAGCTGAACCTCGCATGCTGTCAGACCCGATTTGGGCCGAATGCAAAAAAAGGTATAACAGTGTTAATGGTGCGGTGAGTGTGGACTCACTTATTTTCTGTGACGAGTGTGAAATGTACCTGCAGATCAGTCTATAATCCGAAACGCGGTTCTCTAAGGAGGGAGCTGTCGAATCTTCCACCGGACGGAAGACACCGCAGGCCATCCGTCACCGCAACCCCAACGATTCCCCTGATCACGGTGGTGTCCCCCTGCCAACCTACGAGGCGTGAGGATAGAGTGACCGTGCTGGTGAATCATTCGGCTGTACCATTGGCGACGCAATGATGAGCCCCAACGCACTCTACGTCTCCGGAAAAAAAAGGATGAGGCGGACCGCCACCGCGCGTCATTATGAGAGAAGCCCAGAAGATCCTCCAGGGCTAGACCCTACATTTGAGTGGAATCCGGTGGATGATCAGTCCCCGCAGTTGTACAACAAAGGAGATGATACGGACCCCAACGAAGAAGACGAATTTCACCTGTGACGGCTTAAGGAACTCCGTGAATGGAAGGCTATCCGACAGGCACGGTTGGCCAATTCCTCCCAGTAGGACCCAAAGGAAGACGACACGCGCCACCCAGACGAGCAGCGCGACTCCATGCAGGTGGAAGACTATGTATCAGACAAAGAGCGGGAGCTTGAGGCGGATGAAGGGCCCGTCTTGCTCCATAAAGTCATGACGCCAGATGGAAGGACCGTTTACAAGGCAGTGGACATGACGCCAACGCAGGACGCACCGCGGCGCCTCGAGTTCTCTATCCCAAGGGTGTCCTCGCCTGCACCTTCTGTCACCCATGGCGGGAATGGTGCAGACATGGACGATGCCCATGAGGACCAAGCAGAGGAAGAAGAAGTATCGTTGGATCACCCTTCGGTGCAGGCTTTACACGCCCTGCATCAACTTGTCACCTTCTGTCCTCCGGCATTCCCCTCTCGCCCACCGTTCACCCTCGTCGACCGGCCTTGGACAGCGGTGTGTCTCCACCACGAACAGAGAGGAACTTGGAGGCGATGGGAAAACGGCAAAGGGAAGCCTGAGGGGAAGGCCCATCTATCGTGACTTCATGTCGTACAGATGCTGAGCAACAACCCCAACACCAACAGCAAACGAGCAAGGCATCCTCCGTTTTGGGAGCGTCGCGCCGCCGAGAAGTCCCAGCTCAAGGAGGAATCAATGCTTCATCCACGGTCGGACCCACCAGACAAGTACGAGCCTTGGGGGACACGCACATCCTAACAGGGGCTCCGTCAACCAAATATACCGTACCACCTGTCCAGTCAAAGATGCAGTCATCTCATCATCAAACAAGCAAGACGTTAACCATACCTGTGGCAAGAAGACTCCAGTAAAGACCCTGTATGACGGGTGGTTCAACTGGACCTGGGCAAGGATCATTGGCTCATGGAGGCAAGCAGTATACTGTGCGAGTACAAGCGAGTTCAGTAAGACAGCACATGAGAAGTTCTGGGCTGGGAGGAACCGATGCAGGACGTGCGCGACCAAGGGGAGCAGTAGTCGCTTCATCGGCTGGTGTTAGGGCAGTTGGCCTGGTGCAAGCACATCGATCCCACCTGGGGGCCCCGCCACGGGCGTAGGTGCTAATGGTGCCTCCACAGGAACTGACATTTAACCGAGCGACGAAGGCTTCTTACACTCTCCCAAAGCTCGACGTCTTCAAGGGTGAACCAGAGGAGGACCCGGCCATGTGGCTGTTCAAGTTGGGCACTTGTCTCGATTATGGGCTGTTATCTCCTGACTACATTGTCCCAGCAGTGCACCTAGTGCTACAAGGGAAAGCTTTGGAGTGGTTCACTGCATAGCATAAGGAATGTCCTTTTGCTGACTTTGATGATTTGGCAAATAGGATGACCGGGCGTTTCGACCTCATGAGCCTCGAAGAAGTAGAGCTCCACATTTGTACCATCCGCATGAAGGGTGGAGAAAACATCAAGTTACACAACGACAATTTTACCAAGATCTCGGTGCGATGTATCGACATACCCTTGCGCATGATTAAGGAGTATTACCGGGATTCTCTTGTCCCGGGGATCGCTAACACATTTGGATTTACGACATTTCAGCACATTAGACGCACTGAAGGAGGAAGTAGAACATCAGCAAAGGGAAATCAAACGACAAGCGGCTCAAGAACAGTTTGCTCTAAAGCAACATGTGGCGCCCACTATTTGCATGCCTACAGGAGCTTGGACACCCAACCTGAGGAACCCCCATAACTACCCACCCGTGAGTTGCTATGGATGCGTAGAATTCACCCATCGGCACCGAGAATGTCCCAATCCCACCCCAATGCCAGGCGTGTCACCCAGAGGAGGACAATACCAAGGACGCGGACCGGTTGGACCAGGACCTGCCGCTGCACGGCAAGCTATTGATCCCAACATCACCGCCCGTCCCTCTGGTCCGGTGGGCAATGGGCCGGCGCAATGGAAGGCGTATGCGCAGCAGAGGGAGACGGGAGAGACACCAGCTGCTACTCAGCCATCAACCTCAGATACTCCTACACGGAATGTGAAGCTCGATCTTCCCCGCTCCGAAGAACAGACCTCAGAGACTCCCCCGACGGCTGCAGAACAGGAACTGGTCACGGTGGCTCACGTACAAGGTGTGGAAGGATGGTCGATTGCGGAGATGTATGAGTGCATGCGCCAATATAAAGAGCAATAGGAACGGGCTGAAGCTGACCTGCAAACATGTGTCGAAGCGCGCTCAACACGGTTACCAAGTCAGATTTCGGCGATGCCCCCGAAGCCCCCACCTTAACCGCGCACGCGCCCTCCAAGGGGTCCCACGCCTCCACATCGTTGGAGGATGGCCTTTGCGCCTTCAGCATGCGACGAGCCCACGGCAAGTGCCCTGACCTCCTTCCACCGTCCCTTCTAGGAGATATCCTTTGGAGAGTATCTACAGCAAAATCCCACCTCGTAGCGGTTCTGCAGGAATACGCCGAAAAGCTTCGACCAGCCGGCATTCACCTTAGCTGCACTCGGGCCCCACATGACTGACTCAGCCGGGTAGCCAAATAAGCTGAACCTGACACATGGAGGTGGCGGCCCATGCACCTTGCACCACCACGAATGCAGGCTCCCCACCATGAAGTGGCTAGCTATTATGTGTGGATATGTGGCAAGAAGTTCCTAGCAATCATCGCCCTTGGCGCCACCCATATCACAGTGACACTTCAAGTCTTGCAAGCAATCGGCTGGCAGCACAAGATTCAACCAACAACTAAGGTGTTCACGAATGCATCCGGCGACATGGACGCAGGACACGGTGTTATACGTGGATAACCTTCCCCTGCAGGTGGGCCTCATCCACGACGTTGTGCAGGTGCAGGTCATGGTGGCCCGCACCTACGATGTCATGCTAGGAACAGACTATCTCATCCCCCGACAAGCAGGCCTGTTCTATGCGGACGGAGTCATGAAGTTGATGTCATCAGGGTATACCACCTATACAGCTCTGATTGTGGGCCCAAGGACGTCAATGCCTACGAAGTCCGGTCACCCCTTCTCCCTGGAAGAAGCCCGTGCTGAAGACCACGCAGCCAAGAATCGAAGCAGAAGCCGGGGGAAGCGGTGACAGAGAAAACGGGGAGGAAGGGACCCATGGAAACACAAGACTGGCGGATCTGGCAGACCGCCCACATCCTTCTCCGCACCACCGGCAAGGAACAGCAGAAGGCGGAGGCGCAGAAGGTGTACGCGGACCTGGAAGTACGGCTGAGGGTGGAATTCGACTGCAGGAAGAAGGACGACCTAGCTCGCCTGTGTGAACAGTACGCCTGGGAGGACGGTCGTCTCTGGAGGATAACTCCGCGTGTCTTGTGGGTGCCCCCGCCAACGTTGCAGAAGGCAGTTGTGGAGGCTTACCACCGCCACCATCACACTGGCGTGCAGGCAGTGAAAGATAGACTGACGCCCATCATCCACATGCCGAACCTGGCGGCTATCATCAAAGATGTGGTACAACACAGCACCCCCTGTGAACAAGTGCGGAAAACCACGCCGCGAGACCAGCCATTGTTCCAACCCTCCCCTATCGGCGAGTCGTTGGACAAGATGATCATCGACTTCCACGGTCCCCGTGCACACCGCGACCAAGGGAACCGATACTGGATTGCAGCGGTGGACCACTTCACAAAGTATCTTTGGGTTCGCGTTGTGCCCAACAAGAGTTCAGCCACCGCGGCAAGGTTCATCTACAAGGAAATCTTCTACCGCTTTGGTGGCTGCAGCGTGGTGCACAGCGACAACGGTACGGAGTTCATGGGGGCCTTCAGGGAGGAACTGGAGGAGTGGGGGATCCGCCACGTGCACTCCGGGCGGTACCGGCCAGTGTCACAAGGGCAAGTGGAGTGGATGCACGACATACTAGAAAGGGCAGTGGCAACCGCAGAGGGCAGCAGCTGGACTGAGAAGCTGAGGAAAGCGGCTCACTTCATAGACACGACACCGAGCCGAGCAACCTCCTTCTCACCCCACGTGCTACTCTTCGGACAACCACCGCGTGCGGCAATGGGCATGCCTCCGAAGCCGCTGGGGCTACCGCTTGCCCCGGAGGAGCGAGAGAAACTCTCGGAGGAGGAGAAGGACAAGGCGGTCGCGGAATGGTTCCGTGAACGCTGCGAGCGGACAAAGGCCATGCGGGCGAAGGCACGGTTGAGAGGTTCGGTCGCTGCCTGGCGCGAGTGTGACGCGGCAAACCGACAGTTGAACCATGGGCCCATCAAGGAAGGACACCTGGTGTACCTCCGCCCCTTCCCCAGCGCCGGGAGAGAGGCAGGGGAGCCGCGGGAGGTGTACCGCGTGGCTAGCGTGGAGGCGGGGCAAGTGTCGCTGGAGGGACCGGAGGGGTTCAGCGACCGCAGCTACCCAGCCATGGAATTTGTGTTGCTGCCACCTGCATGGCAGACGTACATCCCCGGGGCAGGAGGTCGCCTACCGCCTCTGGGGCAGCGGAAAGGCTCAAGGGGATGGAGAGCGGAAGAGGTGCTAGACATCTGCAAAGGGCTAGTGTCACGGCAAGAGCAGGAATGGAGCCAAGAACCAGAGGAGGTTGAGGAGGAGGAGTCAGATGTCCGCAAACTTGTCGCGGAGGAGGTGCAGAAGGAACAACAACGCGAGCTGCGGAGGCGGGAGCAACAGCAGGAGCAGCAAGAGAAGAGATGGCAAGAGCAGGGAAAGCCGCGGGACCAGGGAAAGGAGTCTGAAGGCAGATATGGGTCTCAGTCCGAGAGGACTCCAACGGGAGTATCCCCGCAGCCACCCCAGAAGGTACCACCGCTGACAAGGATGCCCATGAGCCCCAAGGCCTTGGCTGACTACACGGGCCCATGTGTGTGGTGCGGAGAAAACCTACCTGCTAAACCACTCCTAAAAGTGGTGTGCCGAGTATGCGGGAATCTAGCGCATCAGTACGCCGGCGGAGCATCCAAGACCTGCATCGGACAAAATCGAACCTGCCTGCGATGCCGAAAGGAGGCTGCTGAACGGGAGGCCGCGAAGAAAAGGGATGAGGAAGAGGGAGCAGGACCCGGCGCTGGGGGAGCGCCGCCCCGCGGGAGATGGGACCCAGAGGAGGAGGAGGAAGAGGAAGAGAAGGAAGAAGGGCCTCCAGAGCGAGAAAGAGGTCTGCGCTCTGTTTCCGGGGCCACAATGAGAGAGTGGCAGGCGGAGGGACGGGTCGCGGCGGAAGAGAAAAG
>SZWC01000224.1:158774-196438 GCA_023375785.1 Penium margaritaceum | reverse complement strand
GAAGGAGGCTGCTGAACGGGAGGCCGCGAAGAAAAGGGATGAGGAAGAGGGAGCAGGACCCGGCGCTGGGGGAGCGCCGCCCCGCGGGAGATGGGACCCAGAGGAGGAGGAGGAAGAGGAAGAGAAGGAAGAAGGGCCTCCAGAGCGAGAAAGAGGTCTGCGCTCTGTTTCCGGGGCCACAATGAGAGAGTGGCAGGCGGAGGGACGGGTCGCGGCGGAAGAGAAAAGGAGGAAGGAACTGGAAGGAAAGAAATGCGCTCAATGTGGCCAGTGGTGGGGAGTGAAGGTGCAGGACTGTGGCGGAAAGGTGTGTGTATGTGTCAAGGACGAGACCCGCGGCGCGTGTAGCGCGCGGCGCGGAGTCCGAGATAAGGGAAGGAGTGAAGGGAGGTGTCTGAGAGAGCTAGTTTTGGTGGATATAAAGTAGTAGTTTAGCAGAGGGACTAGGAAGAATCTGCCTAATGACCGGACTTGCCTCCTCTTTGTCTAATCTCTTGTGACTTGAGCTGATGTAAGTCTATATCAGTCTCATGATCTTAACAACCCTTCTATCTCATCAATCCGCGCGAGTGCTGGTCTTGGTTCAAACCCATGCTTCATCCTCTAAGGTCCGCACCAGTTGAGGAACTTGCTATTCTAATCTCCGCGGAGTTGTTCTGCGGATGACGAATTCATATCCTCTAGGTGCGCGCGGAACATACTGCTCAAATCCACCCTTCCTATGAGTAACCTAAGATACCGCTGAGTGGTATTGTCACCAGGGAGCACGAGTCGGGCAGGGAGTGCTGTTGGCGACTCCGCGGCCTTGCACACGACTGCGGAACGGGGTTCCGCGGGCGAAGGAGTCAGAGGCCACGAGGTGGTGGACTATCGTGCTGGCAAGGAGGGAGCCGTGGGGCACTGCCTACGACTGAGGCCCAGAAGGTGCAAAGCATCCGCGGAAGTGCGAGAGAAGTAGCGCAGGAGTGACCAGCAGTATCGCGGAACAGCAAAACCGCGGAGCAGAAGTAAACGTGGAGTCAGAAAGCGCAGAGTTAGCATTGTGCGCGGCAAAATTGGCGGCATCATGCCTGTAAGTGCGTGTAAGTACGTGTAGTTGTGTGTAAGTGCATGTAAGTATGTAAGAAGGTGTAAGTGCATGTAAGTATTTTTAAGTGTGTATAAGTACGTGTAAGTGCGTGTAAGTTCGTGTAAGTATGTGTAAGTGCGTGTAAGTGCAATTAACTGCGTGTAAGTGCGTGTAAGTGTGTATAAGTGTGTGTAAGTGCGTGTAAGTGCGTGTAAGTGCGTGTAAGTGCGTATAGCTAGGTGTAAGAGCGTGTGAGTGTGTTTAAGTGTGTGCAAGTGCGTGTAAGTACGTGTAAGCGAATGTAAGTGCGTGTAAGTGCGTGTAAGTGCGTGTAAGTGCGTGTAAGTGTGTGTAAGTGCGTGTAAGTGCATGTAACTACATGTAAGTGCGTATAAGAACGTGTATGTACGTGTAAGTGTGTGTAAGTGCGTGTAAGTGTGCGTAAGTGTGTGTAAGTGCATGTAAATACGTGTAAGTACGTGTAAGCATGTGTATGTGTGTGTAAGTACGTGTAAGTGCGTGAAAGTGCATGTAAGTGCGTGTAAGTGCGTGTAAGTGCATGAAAGTACGTATAACTGCGTGTTAGTGTGGGTAAGTACATATAAGTGCATGTAAGTGCGTGTAAGTGCGTGTAAGTGTGTGTAAGTGCGTGTAAGTGCATATACGTGCGTGTAAGTGTGTGTAAGCACATGTAAGTGCATGTAAGTACATATAAATGCGTGTAAGTGCGTGTAAGTATGTGTAAGTGCGTGTACCTGCGTGTAAGTGGATGTAAGTGCGTGTAAGTGTGTGTAAGTACGTTTATGTACGTTTAAGTGCACGTAAGTGCGTGTAAGTGCATGTAAGTATGTGTAAGTGTGTGTGAGTGCATGTAAGTGCGTATGAGTGTGTGTAAGTGTGTATAAGTACGTGTAAGTATGTGTAAGTGTGTGCAAGTGCGTGCAAGTGCGTGTAAGTGCATGGAAGTATGTATAAGTACATGTAAGTGCGTGTAAGAACATGTAAGTACGTGTAAGTGCGTGTAAGTGCGTGTAAGTACGTGTTAGTGCCCGTAAGTGCGTCTAACTGCGTGTAACTGCCTGTAAGTGCGTTTAAGTACGTGTAATCGCATGTAAGTGGGTGTTAGTGCGTATAAGTGCATGTAAGTACTTGTATGTGCGTATAAGTACGTGTAAGTGTGTATAAGTGTATGTAATTGCGTGTAACTGCGTGTAACTGCGTGTAAGTGTACGTAAGTGTGTGTAAGTGCCTGTAAGTTTGTGTTAGTACGTATAAGTGCGTGTAGGTGCATGTAAGTACGTATAAGTACGTGTAAGTGCATGTAAGTGTTTGTAAGTGCGTGTACCTACGTGTAAGTGCGTCTAAGTGCGTGTAAGATTGTGTAAGTACGTGTAAGTGTGTGTAAGTATAATTAACTGCATGTAAGTGCGTGTAAGTGCGTATAAGTACGTGTAAGAGCGTGTAAGTATGTGTAAGTGTGTGCAAGTGCGTGTAAGTGCGTGTAAGTGCGTGTAAGTGCATGTAAGTATGTGCAAGTGTGTGTAAGTGTGTGTAAGCATGTGTAAGTGCGTGTAAGTGCGTGTAAGTGCATGTAAGTGTGTGTAAGTATGTGTAAGTACGTGTAAGTGCGTGTAAGTGCGTGTAAGGGTGTATAAGTGCTTATAAGTGCGTATAAGTACGTGTAAGTGTTAGTAAGTGCATGTAAGTACATGTAAGTATGTGTAAAGGCGTGTCAGTCTGTGTTAGTGCGTGTAAGTGCGTGTAAGTACAATTAACTGCGTGTAAGTATGTGTAAGTGTGTGTAAGTGCGTGTAAGTGCGTGTAAGTATGTGCAAGTACGTGTAAGTACGTGTCAGTACGTGTAAGTGCGTGTAAGTGCATGTAAGTGCAAAAAAGTACGTGTAAGTGCGTGTAAGTTCATGTAATTGTGTGTAAGTGTGTGTAAGAATGTGTAAGTGTGTGTAAGTGTGTGTAAGTGCGTGTAAGTGCGTGTAAGTGTATGTAAGTACATGTAAGTACGTAAATGCGTGTAAGTGCATGTAAGTGTGTGTAAGTTCCTGAAAGTGCGTGTAAGTGCGTATAACTGTGTGTAAGCATGTGTAAGTGCATGTAAGTGCGTGTAAGTGCGTGTAAGTGCGTGTAATTGTGTGTAAGTGCGTGTAAGTATGTGTAAGTACGTGTAAGTGCGTGTAAGTGTGTATAAGTGCATGTAAGTGCGTATAAGTGTGTGTAAGTATGTGTAAGTGCGTGTAAGTATGTGTAAGTGAGTGTAACTGCGTGTAAGTGGGTGTAAGTACATGTAAGTTCTTGCAAGTGCCTATAAGTGCGTGTAAGTGCGTTTAAGTGCGTGTAAGTGCACGTAAGTGCGTGTAAGTGCATGTAAGTGCGTGTAAGTGCATGTAAGTACGTGTAAGTACGTGTAAGTGTGTGGAAGTACGTGTAAGTATATATAAGTACGTACAAGTGTGTGCAAGTGCGTGTAAGTATGTGGAACTACGTATAAGTGCGTGTAAGTGTGTGTAAGTACATGTAAGTACATGTAAGTGCGTGTAAGTGCATATAAGTACACATAAGTGCGTGTATGTGCGTGTAAGTACGTGAAAGTGCATGTAAGTGTTTGTAAGTGCGTGTAAGTGTGTGTGTAAGTGCGTGTAAGTGCGTGTAAGTGCGTGTAAGTGTGTGCAACTGCGTGTAAGTACGTGTAAGTGTGGGTAAGTGTGTGTAAGTGCGTGTAAGTGTGTGTAAGTACGTGTAAGTACGTTTAATTGGGTGTAAGTATGTGTAAGTATATGTAAGTGTGTGTAACTACATGTAAGTGCGTGTAAGTGTGTGTACGTGCGTGTAAGTGTGTGTAAGTGTGTGTGAGTGCCTGCAAGTGCGTATAAGTGCGTGTAACTATGTGTAAGTGCGTGTAAGTGCATGTAAGTGCATGTAAATATGTATAAGTGCGTGTAAGTACGTCTAAGTGCTTGTAAGTGCTTGTAAGTCCGTGTAAGTGCGTGTAAGTACGTGTAACTGCGTGTAAGTGCGTGTAACTAGTGTAAGTGCGTATAAGTGCATGTAAGTACGTGTAAGTGCATGTAAGTGCGTATAAGTGCATGTAAGTGCATGTAAGTACGTGTAAGTACGTGTAATTACGTGTAAGTGTTTGTACGTGTGTGTAAGTGTGCGTAAGTGCGTGTAAGTGCGTGTAAGTGTGTGCAAGTGCGTGTAAGTGCATATAAGTGTGTGTAAGTGCGTATCAGTGCATGCAAGTGCGTGTAAGTGCGTGTAAGTGGTCGTAAGTTCTTGTAAGAGCTTGTAAGTGCGTGTAATTGCGTGTACGTGTGTATAAGTACGTGTAAGTGCGTGTAAGAGCATATAAGTGCGTGCAAGTGCTTGGAAGTGCGTGTAAATACGTGTAAGTACGTGTAAGTGCTTGTAAATGTGTGTAAGTACGTGTAAGTACATGTAAGTGCGTGTAAGTGCGTGTAAGTACGTGTAAGTGTGTGTAAGTGCATGTAAGTATCTGTAAGTGCGTATACGTGCGTATAAGTACGTGTATGTGTGTGTAAGTACGTGTAAGTGCATGTAAGTGCGAGTAAGTGCATGTAAGTGCGTGTAAGTGTGTATAAATGCGTATAAGTGCGTATAAGTGCATGTAAGCATGTGTAAGTGCGTGTAAGTATGTGTAAGTGTGTGTAACTGCGTGTAAGTGCGTGTAAGTGCATGTAAGTGCATGTAAGCATATGTAAGTGTGTGTAAGTACGTGTAAGTGTGTATAAGTATGTATAAGTATGTGTACATATGTGTAAGTGTGTTTAAGTGCGTGCAACCGCGTGTAACTGTGTGTGAGTGCGTGTAAATGCGTGTAAGTGCGTACAAGTGAATGTAAGTATGTGTAAGTTCCTATAATTGCATGTAAGTGCGTGTAACTACGTGTAAGTGTGTGTAAGTGTGTGTAAGTGCGTGTAAGTGCGTGTAAGTGCGTGTAAGTGCTTGTAAGTATGTGTAAGTGCGTGTAAGTGCATGTAAGTGCATGACTGTGTATAAGTGTGTGTAACTGCGTGTAAGTGTGTGTAAGTGCGTGTAAGTACGTGTAAGTGTATGTAAGTGCATGTAAGTATTTGTAAGTGTGTGTAAGTACGTGTAATTGCATGTAAGTATTTGTGAATGCGTGTAAGTACGTGTAAGTGCCTGTAAGTGTGTGTAAGTTCATGTAAGTGTGTGTAACTGTGTGGAAGAACAATTAACTGCGTGTAAGTGCGTGTAAGTACGTGTAAGTGCATGTAAGTGTGTGCAAGTATGTGTAAGTGCGTGTAAGTGTGTGCAAGTGCGTGTAAGTACATGTAAGTGCGTGTAAGTGTGTGTAAGTGTGTGTAACTATGTGTAAGTGCGTGTAAATGCATGTAAGTGCGTGTAAGTGTGCGTAAGTGCGTGTAAGTACGTGTAAGTGTGTGTAAGTTCTTGTCAATGCTTGTAAGTGCGTGTTAGTACATATACGTGTGTGTAAGTCCCTGTAAGTGCGTGTAAGTGTGTGTAAGTGCTTGTAAGTGCGCGTAAGTGCATCTAAGTGCGTGTAAGTGCGTGTAAGTGCGTATACGTACGTGTAAGTGTGTGTAAATGTGTATAAGTGTGTGTAAGTATGTGTAAGTGCGTATAAGTGCGTATAAGTGCGTGTAAGTGTGTGTAAGTATGTGTAAGTGCGTGTAAATACGTGTAAGTGCATGTAAGTGCGTGTAAGCAAGTGTAAGTGCGTGTAACTGCGTGTAAGTACGTGTAAGTGCATGTAAGTACGTGTAAGTGCGTGGAAGTGCGTGTAAGTGCATGTAAGAGCGTGTAAGTGATGTAAGTACGTGTCAGTACGTGTAAGTACATGTAAGGGCGTGTAAGTGCGTGTAAGTCTGTGTAAGTGCATGTAAGTAAGTGTAAGTGCTTGTAAGTACGTGTAAATGTGTATAAGTGCGTGTATGTGCGTGTAAGTGTGTGCAAGTACGTGTAAGTACGTGTAAGTGCTTGTAACTTCGTGTAAGTACGTGTAAGTGTGTGTAAGTACGTGTAAGTACGTGTAAGTATGTGTAAGTATGTGTAAGTGCTTGTACGTGCGTGCAAGTACGTGTAAGTGCGTGTAAGTACGTGTAACTGCGTGTAACTGCGTGTACGTGTGTGTAAGTGTGTGTAAGTGCGTATAAGTGCGTATAAGTGCGTGTAAGTGTATATAAGTCCGTTTAAGTGCGTGTAAGTACGTGTAAGTACCTGTAAGTGTTTATAAGTGTGTGTAAGTATGTGTAAGTGCGTGCAAGTGCATATAAGTTCGTGTAAGTGCATGTACGTGCGTGTAAGTGCAATTAACTGCGTGTAAGAACGTGTAAGTGCGTGTAAGTACATGTAAGTGCGTGTAAGTGTGTGTAAGTATATGCAAGTACGTGTAAGTACGTGTAAGTACGTATAAGTGCGCGTAAGTGTGTGTAAATGCGTGTAAGTGTATGTAAGTGTGTGTAAGCACGTGTAAATACACGTAACTACGTGTAAGTGCGTGTAAGTCCATGTAAGTGCGCGTAAGTGCGTGTAAGTGCGTGTAAGTGCATGTGAGTGTGTGTAAGTGATGTAAGTGCGTGTAAGTGCGTGTTAGTTCATGTAAGTGCATGTAAGTACATGTAAGTGCGTGTAAGTGTGTGTAAGTGCGTGTAAGTGCGTGTAAGTGCGTGTAAGTATTTGTAAGTGCCTGTAAGTGCGTGTAAGTGCATGGAAGTGCGTGTAAGTACGTGTAAGTGCGTGTAAGTGTGTGTACGTACGTGTAAGTGTGTGTAAGTGCATGTAAGTGCGTGTTAGTGCGTGTAAGTGCGTGTAAGTATGTGTAAGTGTGTGCAAGTATGTGTAGGTATGTGTAAGTGCGTGTAACTGCGTGTAAGTGCGTGTAAGTGCGTGTAAGTGCATGTAAGCGAAAGAAAGTGTGTGTAAGTGAGTGTAAGTGCTTGTCAGTTTGTATAAGTACGTGTAAGTGCATGTAAGTACGTGTAATTGCGTGTAAGTGCGTGTAACTGTATGTACATGTGTATAAGTGCGTGTAAGTGCGTATACGTGCGTGTAAGTGTATGTAAGTGTGTTTACGTGCGTGTAAGTATGTGTAAGTACGTATAAGTATTTGTAAGTACGTGTAAGTACGTGTAAGTGCGTGTAAGTGCATGTAAGTTTGTGTAAGTACATGTACGTGGGTGTAAGTGCAATTAACTGCGTGTAAGAACGTGTAAGTGCGTGTAAGTGCATGTAAGTGCGTGTAAGTGGTGAAAGTGTGTGCAAGTACGTGTAAGTGCGTGTAAGTGTGTGTAAGTGCGTGTAAGTACGTGTAATTGTGTGTAAGTATGTATAAATGTGTGTAAGTGTATGTAAGTGCGTGTAAGCACGTGTAAGTGCGTGTAAGTGTGTGTAAGTGCGTATAAGTGCATGTAAGTGCATGTAAGTGCATGTAAGTGCGTGTAAGTGCGTGTAAGTGTATGTAAGTACGTGTAAGTGATGTAAGTGCGTGTAAGTGCGTGTAAGTTCGTGTAAGTGCATGTAAGTGCGTGTAAGTACGTGTAAGTGTATGTAAGTACGTGTAAGTGATGGAAGTGCGTGTAAGTACGTGTAAGTTTGTGTAAGTGCATGTAAGTGCGTGTAAGTACGTGTAAGTGTATGTAAGTACGTGTAAGTGATGGAAGTGCGTGTAAGTACGTGTAAGTTTGTGTAAGTGCATGTAAGTGCGTGTAAGTACGTGTAAGTGTATGTAAGTACGTGTAAGTGATGGAAGTGCGTGTAAGTACGTGTAAGTTTGTGTAAGTGCATGTAAGTGCGTGTAAGTACGTGTAAGTGTATGTAAGTACGTGTAAGTGATGGAAGTGCGTGTAAGTACGTGTAAGTTTGTGTAAGTGCATGTAAGTGCGTGTAAGTACGTGTAAGTGTATGTAAGTACGTGTA
The DNA here is from genome assembly GCA_023375785.1 of Penium margaritaceum. Lineage (NCBI taxonomy): Eukaryota > Viridiplantae > Streptophyta > Zygnematophyceae > Desmidiales > Peniaceae > Penium > Penium margaritaceum. Next base: position 188,436 of record SZWC01000224.1, on the reverse strand, counting down.
AGTGATGGAAGTGCGTGTAAGTACGTGTAAGTTTGTGTAAGTGCATGTAAGTGCGTGTAAGTACGTGTAAGTGTGTGTAAGTGTGTGTAAGTGCGTGTAAGTGCGTGTAAGTGTATGTAAGTACGTGTAAGTGATGTAAGTGCGTGTAAGTACGTGTAAGTTTGTGTAAGTGCATGTAAGTGCATGTAAGTGCATGTAAGTGTTTGGTAGTGCGTGTAAGTGCGTGGAAGTACGTGTAAGTGCATGTAAGTGCGTGTAAGTGAGTGTAAGTGCGTGTAAGTGTGTGTAAGTGCTTGTCAGTGCGTGTAAGTGCGGGTAAGTACGTATTAGTGCGTGTAAGTGCGTGTAAGTGCGTGCATTTGCGTGTAAGTGCGTGTACCTGCGTGTAAGTATGTGTAAGTGAGGGTAAGTGCGTGTAAGTGCGTGAAAGTGCGTGTGATTGTGTGTGAGTGTGTGTGAGTACGTGTGAGTGCGTTTGAGTGCGTTTGAGTGCGTGTAAGTGAGTGTAAGTATGTGTAAGTGCGTGTACGTGCGGGTAAGTGCGTGTAAGTACGTGTAAGTGCATGTGAGTGCGTGTGAGTGCATGTGAGTGCGTGTGAGTGCGTGTAAGCGTATCTACGTACGTGTAAGTGCGTGTAAGTGCGTGTAAGTACGTGTAAGTACGTGAAAGTATGTGTAAGTGCATGTAAGTGTGTATAAGTGTGTGTAAGTGTGTGTAAGTGTGTGTAAGTGTGTGTGAGTGCGTGTAAGTATGTGTGAGTGCGTGTAAGTGCATGTAAGTGTGTGTAAGTGCATGTAAGTATGTGTAAGTCGGTGTGAGTGCGTGTAAGTGCGTGTAAGTGTGAGTAACTGTGTGTAAGTGCGTGTAAGTACGGGTACGTGCGTTTACGTTCGTGTAAGTGCATATAAGTACGTGTAAGTGCGTGTAATTACGTGTAAGAATGTCTAAGGACATGTAAGTGCGTGAAAGTGCGTGTAAGTGCGTATAAGTGCATGTAAGTGCGTGCAAGTGCGTGTAAGTGCATGTAAGTGCTTGTAAGTGCGTGTAAGTGCGTGTAAGTGCATGTAAGTGCGTGTACGTGTGTGTAACTGCATGTAAGCACATGTAACTGTGTGTAAGTGTGTGTAAGTGCGTGTAAGTGTGTGTAAGTGCGTGTAAGTACGTATACGTGTGTGTAAGTGTGTGTAAGTGCTTGTAAGTGCGTATAAGTGTGTATAAGTACCTGTAAGTGTGTATAAGTGCTGGTAAGTACGTGTAAGTGGGTGTAAGTACGTGTACGTGCGTGTAAGTGCGTGTAAGTATGTGTAAGTGTGTGCAAGTGTATGTAAGTGTGTATAAGTGCATGTAAGTACGTGTAAGTGCGTGTAAGTACGAGTAAGTATGTGTAAGTATGTGTAAGTACGTCTTCATGTGTAAAGGTGCATGTAAGTGCGTGTAAGTGCGTGTAAGTACATGTTAGTATGGGTCAGTGTGTGTAACTGCGTGAAAGTGCGTGTAAGTGCGTGTAAGTGTGTGTAATTGTATGTACGTGTGTGTAAGTGTGTGTAAGTGTGTGTAAGTGCGTGTAAGTGTGTGTAACTGCGTATAACTGCGTGTAAGTGCGTGTAAGTATGTGTAAGTGCATATAAGTATGTGTAAGAGCATGTAACAGTGTTTAAGTGTGTGTGAGTATGTGTAAGTACATGTAAGTGTGTGCAAGTGCGTATCAGTGCGTGTAAGTGTGTGTAAGTGTGTGCAAGTTCGTTGAAGTACGTGTAAGTGTGTGTAAGTATGTGTAACTGTGTATAAGTGCGTGTAAGTGCATTTTAGAGTGTGTAAGTGCATGTAAGTGCGTGTAAGTGCGTATAAGTACGTGTAAGTGGATATAAGTGCGTGTAAGTGCGTGTAAGTGCATGTAAGTGCGTGTAAGTACGTATAAGTATGTGTAAGTACGTGTAAGTACATGTAAGTGCGTGTAAGTGCGTGTAAGTGCGTGTAAGTGCATACAAGTGCGTGTAAGTGCGTGTAAGTATGTGTAAGTGCATGTAAGTGTGTCTAAGTGCGTGTAAGTATGTGTAAGTGGGTATAAGTACATGTAAGTCCGTGTAAGTGCGTGTAAGTATGTGTAAGTGCGTGTAAGTGCGTACAAGTACGTGTAAGTGCGTGTAAGTGTGTGGAAGTGCATGTAAGTGTGTGCTAGTACAGGTAACTGCGTGTAAGTGCGTGTAAGTACATGTAAGTACGTGTAACTATGTGTAACTGCATGTAAGTGTGTGTTACTACGTATAAGGGTGTGTAAGTATGTTCAAGTACGTGTAAGTGCATGTAAGTGTGTGTAAGTGCTTGTAAGTGTGTGTAAGTGCGTGTAAGTGCGTATAAGTGCGTGTAAGTAAGTGTAAATTCGATAAGTACGTGTAAGTATGAGGAAGTGCGTGTAAGTGCATCTAAGTGCGTATTCGTGTGTGTAAGTGCGTGTAAGTGTGTGTAAGTACGTATAAGTGTGTATAACTGTGTGTAAGTGCGTGTAAGTGCGCGTGAGTTGTGAAAGTATGTGTAAGTGGGTGTAGGTGCGTATAAGTGCGTATAAGTATGTGTAAGTGCATGTAAGTGCATATAAGTGTGTGTAATTGCGTGTAAGTGCGTACAAGTACGTGTAAGTACGTGTAAGTGCGTGTAAGTGCATGTAAGTTCGTGTAAGTATGTGTAAGTGTGTGTAAATGTAATTAACTGTGTGTACGTGCGTGTAAATGCGTGTAAGTGCGTGTAAGTGTGTGTAAGTACGTGTAAGTGTGTGCAAGTACGTGTAAGTGCGTGTAAGTACGTGTAAGTATGTCTACGTGCATGTAAGTATGTGTAAGTTCTTGTAAGTGCGTGTAAGTACGTGTAAGTGCGTGTAAGTGCGTATAAGTATATGTTAGTGCGTATAAGTTCTTGTAAGTGCTTGTAAGTGCGTGTAATTGCGTGTAAGTATGTATAAGTAGGTGTTAGTGTGTAAAAGAGCGTGTGAGTGTGTGGAAGTACTTGTAAGTGCGTGTTAGTGAGTGTAAGTGCGTATGAGTGCACATAAGTGCGTGTAAGTGCGTGTAAGTACATGTAAGTGTGTGTAAGTACGTGTAAGTGCGTGTAAGTATGTGTAAGTGCGTGTAAGTACATATAAGTACGTGTAAGTGCGTGTAAGTGCATGTAAGTGTGTGTAAGTACGTGTAAGTGCATGTACGTGTGTGTAAGTACGTGTAAGTACGTGTATGTGCATGTAAGTGTTTGTACGTGCGTGTAAGTACGTGTAAGTGCGTGTAAGTGTGTGTATGTTTGTGTAAGTGTGTGTAAGTGAGTGTAAGTGCAATTAATTGTGTGTAAGAGCGTATAACTGTGTGTAAGAGCGTGTAAGTGTGTTCAAGTGTGTACAAGGGTGTATGTAAGTGTGTGTAAGTGCGTTTAAGTGCATGTAAGTGCGTGTAAGTTCATATAAGTGTGTGTAAGTGTCTGTAAGTGTTTGTAAGTGCGTGTAAGTATATGTAAGTGCATGCAAGTGCATGTAAGTACGTGTAAATAAGTGTAAGTGCGTGTACGTGCGTGTAAGTGCGTGTAAGTGCGTGTAAGTACGTGTAAGTGTTTGTAAGTGCGTGTAAGTATGTGTAAGTGCATGTCAGTACGTGTAAGTTCGTGTAAGTGCGTGTAAGTGCGTGTTAGTACAATTAACTGTGTGTAAGTACGTGTAAGTACATGTAAGTCTGTGTAAGTGCGTGTAGGTGTGTGCAAGTATGTGTAAGTGTGTGTAAGTGCGTGTAGGTGTGTGTAAGTGCGTGTCAGTCCTCGTAAGTGCGTGTTAGCACGTGTACGTTTGTATAAGTACGTGTAAGTACATGTAAGTGCAATTAACTCTGTGTAAGTAAATGTAAGTGCGTGTAAGTGCATTTAAGTACGTATAAGTGCGTGTAAGTGTGTATAAGTGCGTGTAAGTACGTATAAGTACGTGTTAGTGCGTCTTAGAGCGTGTAAGTGCGTGTAAGTGGGTGCAAGTACATTTGAGTGTGTGTAAGTGCGTGTAAGTGCATGTAAGTGCGTGTAAGTGTGTGTAAGTGTGTGTAAGTGCATGTAAGTGAATGTAAGTATGTGTAAGTGCGTCTAAGAGCGTGTAAGTCCGTGTAAGTGTGTGTATGTGCATGTAAGTGTGTGTAAGTGCGTGTAAGTGTGTGTAAGTGCGTGTAAGTGCGTGTAATTGCATGTTAGTACGTGTAAGTGCATGTAAGTACGTGTAAGTGCGTGTAAGTATGTGTAAGTACGTGTAACTGCGTGCAAGTGGATGTAAGTGCATGTAAGTTCTTGTAAGTGCGTGTAAGTGCGTGTAAGTGCGTATAAGTACGTGTAAGTGCGCGTAAGTGCGTGTAAGTGCATGTAAGTGCGTGCAAGTGCGTGTAAGTCATGTAAGTTCGTTTGAGTACGTGTAAGTACGTGTAGGTGCGTGTAAGTATGTGTAAGTACGTACAAGTATGTGCAAGTGTGTGTAAGTGCGTGGAAGTGCGTGTAAATGCGTGTAAGTTTGTGTAAGTGTGTGTAAGTGCATGTAAGTGCGTGTAAGTGCGTGTAAGTGTGTATAAGTATAAGTAAGTGCGTACAAGTGTGTGCAAGTGCGTGTAAGTGCGTGGAAGTACATGTAAGTACGTGTAAGTACGTGTAAACGCATGTAAGTGTGTGTAACTGCGTGTAAGTGTGTGTAAGTGCATGTAAGTGGGTGTAAGTGCGTGTAAGTACGTGTAAGTGCGTGTAAGTGCGTGTATGTGTGTGTAAGTGTGTGTAAGTGCATGTAGTTACTTGTAACTTTTTGTTAGTGCGTGTAAGTACGTGTAAGTGCATGTAAGTGCGTGTAAGTACATGTAAGTACGTGTAAGTATGTGTACGTACGTGTAAGTGCGTGTAAGTACATGTAAGTGCGTGTAAATACGTGTAAGTGCGTGTAAGTGTGTGTAAGTGCGTGTAAGTGCGTGTAAGTGCGTGTAAGTACGTGTAAGTGTTTGGAAGTGCGTGTAAGTACGTATAAGTGCATGTAAGTACGTGTAAGTTCGTGTAAGTGCGTGTAAGTGTGTGTAAGTACAATTAACTGCGTATAAGTGCATGTAAGTGCATATAAGTACGTATAAGTAAATGTAAGTAAGTGTAAGTATGTGCAAGTACGTGTAAGTACGTACAAGTGCGTGTAGGTACGTGTAAGTGCGTGTAAGTGCGTGTAAGTGCGTGTAAGTGCGTGTAAGTACGTATAAGTGTGTGTAAGTGCATGTAAGTGTTGTAAGTGTGTATGAGTACGTATAAGTACGTGTAAATTTGTGTAAGTACATGTAAGTGCGTGTAAGTGAAATTAACTGTGTCTAAGTGCGTGTAAGTGTGTATAAGTATGTGTAAGTGTGTGTAAGTGCGTGTAAGTGCGTGTAAGTGCATGTAAGTGCGTGTAAGTACGTATAAGTGCGTGTAAGTGCATGTAAGAGCATGTAAGTGCGTGTAAGTGTGTGCAAGTGCGTGTAAGTGCGTGTAAGTGTGCGTAAGTGCGTCTAAGTACGTGTAAGTGCGTGTATGCGTGTAAGTACGTATAAGTGCGTATAAGTGCGTGTAAGTACGTGTAAGTGTGTGCAAGTACGTGTAATAGCGTATAAGTATGTGTAAGTGTATGTTTGTGCGTGTAAGTACGTGTAAGTACATGTAAGTGCGTGTAAGTATGTGTAAGTGCGTGTAACTGCGTGTAAGGGCGTGTAAGTGCGTGTAAGTAAGTGTAAGTGTGTACAAGTGTGTGCAAGTGTGTGTAAGTATGTGGATGTGTGTGTAAGTGCATGTAAGTGCGTGTCAGTACGTGGAATACTGTGTAAGTATGTGTAAGTGCGTGTAAGTGCGTGAAAGTGCATGTAAGTGCGTGTAAGTGCATGTAAGTCTGTGTGTAAGTGCATGTAATTATGTGTAAGTGCGTGTCAGTGTGTGTAATTGTGTGTAAGTGCGTGTAAGTGTGTGTAAATATGTGGATGTGTGTGTAAGTGCGTGTAAGTGCGTGTAAGTGCGTGGAATACTGTGTAAGTATGTGTATGTGCGTGTAAGTGCGTGAAAGTGCATGTAAGTACGTGTAAGTGCATGTAAGTCTGTGTGTAAGTGCATGTAAGTACGTGTAAGTGCGTGGAAGTACGTGTGATTGCGTGTAAGTGCGTATAAGTGCGTGTAAGTACATGTAAGTGCGTGTAAGTGTGTGTAAGTGCGTGTAAGTGTGTGTTAGTGTATGTAAGTGCCTGTAAGTGCGTGTAAGTGCGTGTAACTCCGTGTAAGTGCATGTAAGTGTGTGTAAGAAGTCGTAAGTGTGTGTAAGTGCATGTAAGTGTGTGTAAGTACTTGTAAGTGCGTGTAAGTGTGTATAAGTGCGTGTAAGTGCGTGTAACAGCGTGTAAGTGCGTGTAAATGCGTGTAAGTGTGTGTAAGTGTGTGTAAGTGGGTGTACGTACGTGTAAGTGCGTGTAAGTGCGTGTAAGTGCGTGTAAGTGCGTGTCAGTGTGTGTAAGTGCGTGTAAGTGTGTGTAAGTGCGTGTCAGTGTGTATAAGTTCGTGTAATTGTGTGTAAGTGTTTGTAAGTGCGTGTAAGTACGTGTAAGTGCGTGTAAGTGCGTGTAAGTACGTGTAAGTGCGTGTAAGTGCGTGTAAGTACGTGTAAGTGCGTGTAAGTGCGTGTAAGTACGTGTAAGTGCGTGTAAGTGCGTGTAAGTACGTGTAAGTGCGTGTAAGTGCGTGTAAGTACGTGTAAGTGCGTGTAAGTGCGTGTAAGTACGTGTAAGTGCGTGTAAGTGCGTGTAAGTACGTGTAAGTGCGTGTAAGTGCGTGTAAGTGTGTATAAGTGCGTGTAAGTGTGTGTAAGTGTGTGTAAGTGCGTGTAAGTACGTGTAAGTGCGTGTAAGTGTGTGTAAGTTTGTGTAAGTGTGTTTAAGTAAGTGTAAGTGCAATTAACTACGTGTAAGTGCGTGTAAGCGTGTATATTTATTTGTAAGTGCGTGTAAGTGTGTGCAAGTATGTGTAAGTGCGTATAAGTGTGTGTAAGTGAGTGTAAGTGCATGTAAGTGTATGTAAGTACGTCTAAGTATGTGTAAGTGCATGTAAGTGCGAGTAAGTGTGTGTAAGTGCATGTAAGTGCGTGTAAGTTCTTGTTAGTGCTTGTAAGTGCGTGTCAATTCGTGTAAGTAAATATAAGTACGTGTAAGTACATGCAAGTGCGTGTAAGTGCGTGCAAGTGCTTGTAAGTGCATGTAAGTGTGTCTAAGTACGTGTAAGTGTGTGTAAGTACGTGTAAGTGTGTGTAAGTATGTATAAGTATGCGTAAGTACGTATAAGTGCGTGTAAGTGCGTGTAAGTTGTTGTAAGTGCTTGTAAGTATGTGTAATTGCGTGTACGTGCATATACGTGCGTGTGAGTACGTGTAAGTTAATGTAATTACGTGCAAGTGCTTGTAAGTGCGTGTAAGTGCGTGTAAGTCCGTGTAAGTACGTGTAAGTGTGTGTAAGTACAAGTAAGTGCATATAAGTGCTTATTAGTGCGTGTAAGTACGTGTAAGTGTGGATATGTGCGTTTAAGTACATGTACGTACGTGTAAGTTCATGTAAGTGCGTGGAATTGTGTGTAAGTGCGTGTAAGTGTGTGTAAGTACGTATAAGTGCGTGTAAGTGCGTGTAAATGTGTGTAAGTACGTTTAAGTGTATGTAAGTGCGTGTAAGTACATGTAAGTGTTAATAAGTATAAGTAAGTACGTATAAGTGCATGTAAGTGCGTGTAAGTACATGTAAGTATGTGTAAGTGCCTGTAAGTTTGTGTAAGTGCGTGTAAGTGTGTGTAAGTGCGTGTAAGTGCGTGTAAGTGCATGTAAGTGTGTGTAAGTGTGTATAAGTGCGTGTAAGTACATGTAAGTACGTGTAAGTGCATGTAAGTGTGTGTAAGTGCCTATAAGTATGTATAAGTGTGTGTAACTGCGTTTAAGTGGGTGTAAGTTCATGTAAGTTCTTATAAATGCATCTAAGTGCATGTAAGTACCTATAAGTGCGTGTAAGTACGCGTAAGTGTGTGTAAGTGCATGTAAGTGCATGTAAGTACGTGTAAGTTCATGTAAGTGCGTGTAAGTGCATGTAAGTGCGTATAAGTGCGTGTAAGTATGTGTAAGTGTGCACAAGTGCGTGCAAGTGCGTGTAAGTGCGTTGAAGTGCATGTATGTGCGTGTAAGTGTGTGTAAGTGTGTGGAACACAGAGTAAGTATGTGTAAGTGCGTGTAAGTACGTGTAACGGCGTGTAAGTGCGTGTAAGTACAGGTAAGTGTGTGTAAGTGCATGTAAGTAGGTGTAAGTGTGTGTAACTGCGTGTAAGTGGGTATAAGTGCGTGTAAGTACGTGTAAGTGCATGTAAGGGCGTGTAAGTGGGTGTAATACTTATACGTGCGTGTAAGTGTGTGTAACTGCATGTAACTGCGTGTAACTGCGTATAACTGCATGTAAGTGTGTGTAAGTGCATGTAAGTGCGTGTTAGTGCGTGTAAGTGCATGTAATTGCGTGTAAGTGTGTGTAAGTGTGTGTAAGTGCGTGTAAGTACGTGTAGGTGCATGTAAGTATTTGTAAGTGCGTGTAAGTACGTGTAAGTGCGTGTAAGTGCGTGTAAGTTTGTGTAAGTACGTGTAAGTATGTGTAAGTGTAATTAACTGCGTGTAAGTGCGTGTAAGTGCGTGTAAGAGCGTATAAGTGCGTGGAAGTGTGTGCAAGTGTGTGTAAGTGCGTGTAAGTGCGTGTAAGTGCATGTAAGTACGTGTAAGTGCGTGTAAGTGCATGTAAGTATGTTTAAGTGCGTATAAGTGCGTGTAAGTACATGTAAGTACGTGTAAGTACGTGTAAGTGCGTGTAAGTGCGTGTAAGGACGTGTAAAGGCATGTAAGTGTGTGTAAGTGTGTGTAAGTATGTGTAAGTGCATGTAAGTGTTTGTAAGTACGTGTAAGTACGTGTAAGTGCGTGTAAGTGCGTGTAAGTTCGTGTAAGTATGTGTAAGTACGTGTTAGTGCAATTAACTGTGTGTAAGCGTGTAAGTGCATATACGTGCGTGTAAGTGCATGTAAGTGCATGTAAGTGCGTGTAAGTGCGTGTAAGTACGTGTAAGTGGGTGTAAGTGCGTGCAAGAGCATGTAAGTATGTGTAAGTGTGTGTAAGTGCGTGTAAGTGCGTGTACGTATGTGTAAGTGCGTGTAACTGCATTTAAGTGGGTATAAGTTCATGTAAGTTCTTGTAAGTGCGTGTAAGTGCGTGTAAGTGCGTGTAAGAAGGTGTAAGTGCACGTAAGTGGATGTAAGTGCATGTAAGTGCGTGTAAGTGCGTGTAAGTGCATGTAAGTGCATATAAGTGCGTGTAAGTGCGTGTAAGTGCGTGTCAGTATGTATAAGAGCGTACAAGTGCATGTAAGTGCGTTTATGTGCGTGGAAGTCCGTGTAAGTGCGTGTAAGTGCGTGTAAGTGCGTGGAACACTGTGTAAGTACATGTAAGTGCGTCTAAGTGCGTATAATTGCATTTTAGTGTGTGTAAGTACATGTAAGTGCGTGTATGTGCGTGTAAGTGTGTGAAAGTGCATGTAAGTGTGTGTAAGTGCATGTAAGTGTGTGTAAGTGCATGTAAGTGCGTCTAAGTGTGTGTAACTGCGTGTAAGTGTGTGTAAGTGCGGATAAGTGCGTGTACGTACGTGTAAGTGTGTATAAGTGCATGTAATTGCATGTAACTATGTGTAAGTACATGTAAGTGCGTATAAGTATGTGTAAGTACGTATAAGTGTGTGTAAGTACGTGTAAGTGCGTATAAATGTGTGTAAGTGTGTGTAAGTGCGTGTAAGTATGTGTAACTACGTGTAAGTAGGTGTAAGTATGTGTGAGTGCGTGTAAGTGTGTATAAGTGTGTGTAAGTGGCTATAAGTGCTTGTAAGAGCGTGTAAGTGCGTGTAAGTGCATGTAAATGTGTGTAACTGCGTGTAAGTGCATGACTGCGTGTAAGTGTGTATAAGTGCGTGGAAGTACATGTAAGTGTGTGTAAGTATTTGTAAGTACGTGTAAGTGCATGTGAGTGCATATAAGTGTGTGTAATTGCGTGTAAGTGTTTTTAAGTGTGTGCACGTATGTGTAAGTGCGTGTAAGTGCGTGTAAGTTCGTGTAAGTATGTGTAAGTGTGTGTAAATGCAATTAACTGTGTGTAAGAGCGTGTAAATGCGTGTAAGTGTGTGTAGGTGCGTGTAAATACGTGTAAGTGTGTGCAAGTGTGTGTAAGTGTGTGTAAGTGCGTGTAAGTGTGTGTACATGCATGTAAGTATGTGTAAGTGCTTGTAAGTACTTGTAAGTGCGTGTAATTACGTGTAATTGCGTATAAGTACGTGTTAGTGTGTAAAAGTGCGTGTAAGTATGTGCAAGTGCTTGTTAGTGCATTTAAGAGAGTGTAAGTGCGTGTAAGTGCACATAAGTGTGTGTAAGTGCGTGTAAGTATGTGTAAGTGTGTGTAAGAGCGTGTAAGTGCGTGTAAGTGTATGTAAGTGTGTGTAAGTGCATATAAGTACGTGTAAGTGCGTGTAAGTACGTGTAAGTGCATGTAAGTACGTGTAAGTGCGTGTAAGTGTGTGTAAGTATGTGTAAGTACGTGTATGTACATGTAAGTATTTGTAAGTGCGTGTAAGTACGTGTAAGTGCGTGTAAGTGCGTGTACGTTCGTGTAAGTATGTATAAGTGAGTATAAGTGCAATTAACTGCATGAAAAAGCGTATAAGTGAGTGTAAGTGCGTGTAAGAGCGTGTAAGTGCATGCAAGTGTGTACAAGTGTGTGTCTAAGTGTGTATAAGTGCATTTAAGTGCGTGTAAGTGCGTGTAAGTTCTTATAAGTGCGTGTAAGTGTTTGTAAGTGCGTGTAAGTGCGTGTAAGTACGTGTAAGTGCATGCAAGTGCATGTAAGTACGTGTAAATACGTGTAAGTATGTGTAAGTACATGTAAGTACGTGTAAGTGCGTGTAAGTGCGTGTAAGTACATGTAAGTGTCTGTAAGTGTGGGTAAGTGTGTGTTAGTGCGTGTAAGTACGTGTTAGTGCAATTAATTGCGTGTAAGTGCGTGTAAGTGCATGTAAGTGCGTGTAAGTGCGTGTAAGTATGTGCAAGTACGTGTAAGCGCGTGTAAGTATGTGTAGGTATGTGTAAGTGTGTGTCAGTTAGTGTAAGTGTGTGTAAGTACGTGTAAGTTAGTATAAGTACGTGTAAGTGCGTGTAAGTGCAATTAACTCCATGTAAGCAATTGTAAGTACGTGTAAGTGTGTGTAAGTGTGTATAAGTGCGTGTAAGTACGTATAAGTACGTGTAAGTGCGTCTAAGAGCTTGTAAGTGCGTGTAAGTGTATTCAAGTACATGTGAGTGTGTGTAAGTGCGTGTAAGTGCGTGTAAGTACTTGTAAGTGCGTGTAAGTGTGTGTAAGTGAATGGAAGTGCGTGTAAGTACGTGTAAGTGCGTCTAAGGGCTTGTAAGTATGTGTAAGTATGTGGAAGTGCATGTAAGTGCGTGTAAGTGCGCGTAAGTGTGTGTAGGTGCGTGTAAGTGCGTGTAAGTGCATGTTAGTACGTGTAAGTGCGTGTAAGTACGTGTAAGTGCGTGTAAGTATGTGTAAGTACGTGTAACTGCGTGTAAGTGGGTGTAAGTGCATGTAAGTTCTTGTAAGTGTGTGTAAGTGCGTGTAAGTGCGTGTAAGTACGTGTAAGTGCAGGTAAATGCATGTAAGTACTTGTAAGTGCGTGTAAGTGCGTGTAAGTCATGTAAGTTCGTTTAAGTACGTGTAAGTGCGTGTAGGTGCGTGTAAGTATGTGTAAGTACCTACAAGTACGTGCAAGTGTGTGTTACTGCGTGTAAGTGTGTGTAAGTGCATGTAAGTGGGTGCAAGTACGTGTAAGTGCGTGTAAGTGCATGTAAGTGCATGTAAGTGCGTGTAAGTGTGTGTAAGTGCATGTAATTGCGTGTAAGTGTTTTTAAGTACGTATAAGTACGTGTAAGTGCATGTAAGTGTGTGTAAGTACGTGTAAGTACGTGTAAGTCCATGTAAATGTGTGTAAGTACGTGTGAGTGCGTGTAAGTACATGTAAGTGCGTGTAAGTGCATGTAAGTGTTTGTAGGTGCATATGAGTACGTGTAAGTATGTGTAAGTTCATGTAAGTACATGTAAGTGCGTGTACGTATAATTAACTGTGTTTAAGTGCGTGTAAGTGTGTATAAGTATGTGTAAGTGCGTGTAAGAGCGTGTAAGTGCGTGTAAGTGCATGTAAGTGTGTGTAAGTACGTATAAGTGCGTGTAAGTGCATGTAAGAGCGGGTAAGTGAGTGTAAGTGTGTGCAAGTGCGTGTAAGTGCGTGTAAGTGCGCGTAAGTGTGTGTAAGTACGTGTAAGTGTGTGTATGCGTGTAAGTACGTGTTAGTGCGTATAAGTGCGTGTAAGTACGTGTAAGTGCGTGTAAGTACGTGTAAGTGCGTATAAGTGCGTGTAAGTGTATGTTAGTGCATATAAGTACATGTAAGTACATGTAAGTGCGTGTTCGTATGTGTAAGTGTGTGTAATTGCGTGTAAGTGCATGTAAGTGCCCGTAAGTATGTGTAAGTGTGTACAAGTGCGTGGAAGTGTGTGTAAACATGTGGGAGTGCGTGTAATTGCGTGTAAGTGTGTGTAAGTACGTCGAACACTATGTAAGTATGTGCACTTATACACACTTACACACACTTACACACACTTACACACACTTACACGCAGTTACACGCACTTACACACACTTACACACACTTACATGCACTTACATACACTTACACGCAATTACATGCACTTACACACACTTACACACACTTACACACACTTACACGCACTTACACACACTTACACACAGTTACACGCACTAACACATACTTACACACACTAACACACACTTACAAGTACTTATACGTACTTACACACACTTACACGTACTTATACGTACTTACACACACTTACACGTACTTACACGCAGTTACACGTACTTGCACGTACTTACACGCACTTACATGCACTTACACACGCTTACACGTACTTACACGCAGTTACAAATACTTGCATGCACTTACACGCACTCATACGCACTTACACACACTTACACGCACTTCCAGCACTTACACGTACTTGCACGCACTTACATGCACTTACACAGTTATATGCACTTACACGTACTTACATGCACTTACACGTACTAATACGCACTTACAAGTACTTACACACACTTACACGTACTTCCACACACTTATACGCAGTTACACGCACTTAGACGCACTTATACGTACTTACACGCACTTACAACTACTTACACGCAGTTACACGCAGTTATACATACTTACACGTACTTACACGTACTTATACGCACTTACACACACTTACACACACTTACACGTACTTACATGCACTTACATGCACTTACACACACTTACACGCACTTACACATACTTATACACATTTTGCACACGGTTAATTATACTTACACGCACTTACATGTACTTACACGAACTCACACACACTTACACACACTTACACACACTTACATGCACTTACACACACTTACATGCACTTACACGTACTTAAACACACTTGCACATACTAACACACACTTACACGCTCTTACACGCACTAATACACACTTCTACGCACTTACACATCGTCACATGCACTTACATGTACTTACACGCACTTACAAGCACTTACACACACTTACATGCACTTACACGTACTTACACACATTTACACGCAGTTACATGTACTTACATGCACTTATACGTACTTATACGCACTTACACATACTTACACGCAGCTATACGCAGTTACACGTACTTACACGTACCTACACGTACTTATACGCAGTTACATGTACTTACACGCACTTACACGCACTTACACCCACTTACACACATTCCCACGCACTTACACATACTTACACACACACGTAGTTATACGCACTTACACGCAGTTTCACCCACTTATACGCACTTGTACGCACTCACATGCACTTACAAGTACTTATATGCACATACACGCACTTACATGCACTTATACGCACTTACACGCACTTACACGTACTTATACGGAATTATACGCACTTGAACGTACTTACACGCACTTACTCACACTTACACGCACTTATACGCAGTTACACGTAGTTACACACACTTACACGTACTTACACGTACTTGCACGTACTTATACGCACTTACACGCACTTACACGCACTTATACACACTTATACGCACTTACACGTAGTTACATGCACTTACACGCACTTATATGCACTTACACGCACTTACACGCACTTACATGCACTTACACATAGTTACACGCAGTTACACATACTAACACGCACTTATACGCACTTACACATAATGATATGCACTTACACGCACTTACTCTTAGTTATACGCACTTACACACACTTACGCACACTTTCACGCACTTACACGTACTTATACGCACTTACACGTACTTACACTCAGTTACACGCACTTACACGTACTTACATAAGAACACACACTTACACGCACTTACACACATATGCACTTACACATACTTACACATACTTACACACACTTACACGCACTTACATGCACTTACACGCACTTACACGTACTTATACGTACTTACACATACTCATACACACTCACACGTACTCACACGCACTCACACGCACTTACACGTACTTACACGCACTTATCCGCATGTAACCGCGCTTACACGCACTTACACACACTTATCCACACTTACACGCACTTACACGTACGTACACGCACTTACACGTACTTACTCGCACTTACACGCATTTATACGCACTTACACGCACTTACAAGCAATTACATGCACTTACACGCACTTATACGCACTTACATGCACTTATACATACTTACTCGCACTTACACACACTTACACGCACTTACACGCACTTACACACACTTAGACGCACTTACACATACTTAAATGCACTTACACGCACTTACACAAACTTACATGCACTTACACGTACGTACATGTACTTACACACACTTACACGTACTTATACGTACTTACACCTACCAACACGCACTTACACAAAGTTACACGCACTTACACGTGCTTAAATGTACTTACATGCACTTGCACGTATTTACACGTACTTACACACACTTACATGCACTTATATGCACTTACACGCACTTACACGCACTTACACGTACTTAGACACACTTACACACACTTACATGCACTTACACGCTCTTACACGCACTTCCGTGCACTTACACGGACTTACACGTACCTATACGCACTTAAACATACTTACACACACTTACACATACTTATACGCACTTACACATACTTACACGCACTTAAACACTCTTACACACATTTACACGCACTTACACATACTTACACGCAGTTACACGTACTTACACGCACTTACATGCACTTACACACACTTACACGTACTGATACGTACTGACACGTACTTACACACACTTACACGTACTTACATGCACTTACATGTACTTACACACACTTACATGCACTTACACAAACTTACACGTATTTACATGCACTTACACACACTTACACACACTTACACACACTTACATGCACTTATGCACACATACATGTACTTACATGCACTTACACGTACTTGAACACACTTACACGCACTTACACGCTCTTACACACACTTACACGTACTTACACGCATGTAATTGCACTTACACGCAATTACACGTACTTACACGAATGCACACGCACTTACACCCACTTACACGCACTTACATTCACTTACACATACTTATACGCAGTTACACGCACAAACATGTAGTTACACGCACTTACATGCACTAACACACACTAACACACCCTTACAAGCACTTACAGGTACTTACACACACTTACACGTACTTACATGCACTTATACACACTTATATGCACTTATACGCAGTTACACGCACTTGCACGCACTTACATGCACTTACACGCACGTACACACACTTACACAGAGTTATACACACTTACACATACTTACATACACTTACACATACTTACACACACTTACAAGCACTTACACGCAATTACACGCACTTCCACACACTTACACGCATTTACACACACTTGCATGCACTTACACACACTTATACGTACTTACACGCACTTACACATACTTACACGTAGTTACACGCAGTTACATGCACTTACACGCACTTACACGTACTTGTACGTACTTACACGCACTTACACACATCTACACGCACTTACACGCATTTACACACACTTACATGCACTTACACATACTTACACGTACTTGCACGCAGTTAATTGTACTTACACGCACTTATATGTACTTACACAAACTTATACGCACTTACTCACACTTACATGCACTTACACACACTTACATGCACTTACACCTACTTACACGAACTTGCACACACGTACACGCAGTTACACGCTCTTACACGCACTTACACACATTTACACACAATTACATGTACTTACACGCATTTATACGCACTTATACGCACTTATTCATACTTAAACGTAGTTATACGTAGTTACACACACTTACACGCACTTGCACATACTTACACGCACTTCCACGCACTTACATCCACTTACACACACTTACACGCACTTACACGTACTTACACGCACTTACACGCAGTTAATCGTACTTACATACACTTAAACGTACTTAGAGCAACTTTCACGCACTTACACCCACTTATACACACTTATACGCACTTACACGTACTTACACAAACTTACACGCAGTTATACACACTTACACGCAGTTACATCCACTTATACGCACTTGCACGCACTTACACATACTTACAGGGACTTACATGCACTTACACGCACTTACACGCCCTTAAACATACTTACATGCACTTATACGCACTTACATGCACTTACATGTACTTACAGGCACATTCACGCACTTACACGTAGTTACACGCACTTATACATACTTATGCATACTTACACGTACTTACACGCACTTGCACACACTTACACGTACTTACACATACTTACACGCACTTACACGCACTTACACACACTTACACGCACTTACACGCACTTACACATACTTACACATACCTACACACACCTACACGCACTTACACGCACTTACACGCACATACATGTATTTACACGCACTTACATGCACTTACACATACTTACAGGCACGTACATGCACTTACACGCACTTACACGTAATTACACATACTTGCACACACTTACACGCACTTATATGCACTTACACGTACTTACACCCATTTACACGCACTTTCACCCACTTGCATGTACTTTTGACTAAGTCCCTGAGTAACAAAACGTACTACTGGGTTTCGGACGCCGAGCCATGATTTTGGCTAAGTCCCCCAGTAACAACCTGCACTACTGGATCCGGTGGATGATCCACCTGATCAGGCGGATCATCCACCGGACGCCTCGGCAGGCCTATCGGAGCATTTTCTCCACATGGTAATTTTGTTACTCGATCCGGTCGATTATCCACCGGATTTCGAGTCGCAGCCGGCTCGCAGAGTCGGTGCGCACACCCCAACTTCGGAAGGCCATATCTCCCTCGATACTTGTCCGATTCCGGCGAAACAACTTCCACCGGATTCAGCGACTCGTCAACTTTACGGGGCAATCCTCCATTTTAGGATCCGAGCAATTGTCGAGTCGCCAGATCCGCCGGAGCGGAGTCTTCACTTTCTGGCGGCTCGTCGGCGCCTCCCGGCGCCGCACTTGGGCATGCGGAGGGGCAATTTTTCAACATTCTCCCCCTTGCACCTGCCATGCCCGCTGCTCCAGCTTGCTCTTACTCATCTTCCGCTGCGCCCTCCAGCCCATCATAGNTGCGCACACCCCAACTTCGGAAGGCCATATCTCCCTCGATACTTGTCCGATTCCGGCGAAACAACTTCCACCGGATTCAGCGACTCGTCAACTTTACGGGGCAATCCTCCATTTTAGGATCCGAGCAATTGTCGAGTCGCCAGATCCGCCGGAGCGGAGTCTTCACTTTCTGGCGGCTCGTCGGCGCCTCCCGGCGCCGCACTTGGGCATGCGGAGGGACAATTTTTCAACAACATACCTACGAACACTTACATACATTTACACGCACTAACACGTACTTACACGCACTTATACATACTTACACGCACTTACACGCACTTACACGCACTTACACGCACTTACACGCACTTACACATAGTTACACGCACTTACATGTAGTTACACGTACTTTCACGCACTTACATGAACTTACACGCACTTATAAGCACTTACACGTACTTACATGCACTTACATGCACTTACATGCACTTACATGCACTTACATGCCCTTTCACGCAGTTACACGCACTTACATGCACTTACACGTACTTACACACACTTACACACAGTTACACATACTTACACATGCTTACACGAAAGTACATGCACTTACACGCACTTACATGCATTTACACGCAATTACACACATGTACACGCACTTACACGCACTTACACGCACTTACACGCACTTACACGCAGTTACACACACTTACGCACACTAACACGAACTTACATACACTTACACGTACTTACGCACACTTACACGGACTTACACGTACCTACACACACTTACACGTACTTACACACACTTACACGCACTTACACGCACTTACACGTACTTACACGCACTTACGCGCACTTACACGCACTTACACACACTTATACGTACTTACACGTACTTACACGCTGTTACACCCACTTACACACACTTACACGTACTTACATGCACTTACACACACTTACGCATACTTACACGTACTTACACACACTTACATGCACTTACACGCACTTACACGCACTTATACACACTTATACGCACTCACACGCACTAACACGCACTTACACACACTTACACGTACGTACACATACTTACACACACTTACACACACTTACACTCACTTACACGCACTTATACGCACTTACACACACTTATACACACTTACACGTACTTACACGCACTTAGACACACTTACACACACTTACACACACTTACATGCACTTACACGTACTTACAACCACTTACACACACGTACACGTACTTACACGCACTTACTCACACTTACACACACTTACACGTACTTACACAAACTTACATGTACTTACACGCACTTACACATACTTACACGCACTTACACACACTTACACGCACTTATACATACTTACGCACACTGACATGCACTTACACACACTTACATGCACATACAAGCACTTGCCCGCACTTACACGCACTTACACGCTCTTACACAGACTTACACATACTTAGACGTACTTACACACTCTCACACGTACTTACACGTACTTATACTCACTTATACACACATACACACACATACACGCACTTACACACGCACACATACGTACACACACGCACACACACACACTTGCACGCAATTACACACACTTACACACACTTACACGTACTTACATGCACTTACAAACGAATACACCCACTACCACGCACAAAAACACACTTACATGTACTTAAACGCACTTACACGCACTTACACGTACTTACATGCACTTACACACACTTACACGTACTTACACACACGTACACGCCCTTATACGCACTTGCACACACTTGCACGCACTTGCATGCACTTGCACACACTTGCACCTACTTGCATGCACTTGCACACATGTACACGCACTTACACGTACTTACACGCACTTACACGCACATACACGCACTTACATGCACATACACGCATTGAGACACACTGACACGTACTGACACGCACTGACACGTACTGACACGCAATTACACGCACTTACACGCACTCACACGCACTCACACATACTAACACACACTCACACGCACTCACACGCACTTCCACGTATTTACACGCACTTACATGCACTTGCACACACTCACACACACTTATATAAACTTACACCCACTTACACGTACTTACACGCTCTCACACACACTTACACACACTTACACACACTTACACACACTTATACACACTTACACGCACTGACATGCACTTACACACACTTACACGCACTTACACGTACTTACACGCACTTAAATAAACTTACACACACTTACACACACATACACGTACATACACATATATACACGTACTTTCACACACTTACACGCACTTACACGCACTTACACGCACTTACACGCACTTACACGTACTTACACGCACTTACATGCACTTACACGTACTTACACGCACTTACATACACTTAAACACACTTACACATACATACACACACATACACATATATACACGTACTTATACACACTTATACCCACTTACGCATACTTACACGTACTTACACGCACTTACACGCACTTACATGCACTTACACACACTTACACGCACTTACACGCTCTTACACGCACTTAAACGTACTTACACACACTTACATGTGTTCACACGCACTCACACGCACTCACACACACTCACACATACTCACACGTACTCACACACACTCACTCGCACTCACATGCACTCACACGCACTCATACGCACTCACACGTACTCAAACGCACTCACACACACTCACACGTTCTCACATGCACTCACACGTACTTCCATGCATTTACACGCACTTGCACGCACTTACACGTACTTACACACACATACACGCACATAAACGCACATACACGCACTTACACAAGCACTTACACGCACTTACATGCACTTGCACGCACTTACAGGCACTTGCACGCACTTACACGCACTTACACCCACTTATACACACTTACATGCACTGACAGGTACTTACACATACTTACATGCATTTACACGCACTTACACACTCTCACACACATTTACACGCACTTACACGTACGTACACACACATACACGTACATACACGCACATACACCTACTTACACACGCACTTACACATGCACACACATGCACTTGCACGCAGTTGCACGCACGTGCATGCACTTGCAAGCACTTACACGCATTTACACGCACTTACACGCACTTACATGTACTTACACACACTTACACGCACTTACACGCACTTACACCCACTTACACCCACTTACACGCACTTACACACACATACACATACATACACGTATATACATGCACTTACACAAGTACGTAAATGCACGTACACTCACTTGCATGCACTTGCACGCACTTGCATGCACTTGCACGCACTTATATGCACTAACACGCACCTACACGCACTTACACGCACTTACCCACACTTACACGTACTTACACGCACTTACACGCATTAGATGCACTTACACTCACTTACACGCAGTTACACGCACTTACACGTACTTACACGCACGTACACGCACTTACACACACTTACACGCACTTACACACACTTACACACACTTACACGCAACTAAATGCACTTACTCACACTTACACCCACTAACACATACTTACACACACTTACACATACTTACACGCACTTATACACACTTACTCGTACTTACACGCACTTACACATACTTACACATACTTACACACACTTACACGCACTTACACATACTCACACGCACTCACACACACACACACTCACACGCACTTTCACGCACTTATACGCACTTACCCATACGTACACGCACTTACACATACTTACACGTACTTACCCACACTTACACACACTTACACGCACTTACACGTACTTACACGCACTTACACACACTTACACACACTTACACACAAATACACGCACTTACACACACTAACACACACTTACACGTACTTACCCGCACTTACACGCACTTACACACACGTACGCGCACTTACACGTACTTATACGCACTTACATGCACTTACATGCCCTTACACGCACTTACACGCACTTACACGCACTTACATGCACTTACACGCACTTACACACTCTCACACGAACTTACACACACTTACACATACTTATACTCACTTACACGCACTTACACACACATAACGCACATACACGCACATACACACACTTACACATGCACACACGCACTTACACGTACTTACACACACTTGCACACACTTGCACGTACTTCAACGTACTTACACGCACTTACACGCAGTTGCACGTACTTACACGCACTTCCACACACTCACACGCACTCATACGCACTCACATGCACTGACACGCACTCATACGCACTCACACATACGCATATGCACTCACACGCACTCAGACGCACTCACACGTACTTACGCACACTTACATGCACTTACACGCACTTACACGCACTTACACGTAGTTACACACACTTACAAACATTTACACGCATTTACACGTACTTACACACACTTACACACACTTACACGCACTTACATGTAGTTACACGCACTTACATGTGCTTACATGCACTTACATGCACTTACACACACTTGCACACACTTACACACACTTACACGTACTTACACGCACTTACACACACTTACAAACACTTACACGCAGTTTATTATACTTACACGCACTTACACGCACTTACACAAACTTACACACACTTACACGTACTTACACGTACTTACATACTTACGAACACTTGCATACACTTACACGCACTTACACTCACTTACACACACTTACACGCACTTACACGCACTTACACACACTAACACGCAGTTACACGCACTTACATGTAGGTACACGTACTTTCACGCACTTACATGAACTTACACGCACTTACAGGCACTTACATGTACTTACATGCACTTACACGCACTTACACGCACTTACATGCACTTACATGCCCTACACGCACTTACATGCACTTACACGTATTTACACGCACTTACACACTGTTACACATACTTACACATGCTTACACGAAAGTACATGCATTTACACGCACTTACATGTATTTACAGGCACTTACACACATGTACACGCACCTACACACACTTACACGTACTTACACGCACTTACACGCAGTTACACACACTTACGCACACTGACACGCACTTACATGCACTTACACACACTTATGCACACTTACACAGACTTACACGTACATACACACACTTACACATACTTACACATACTTACACGCACTTACACGCACTTACACATACTTACACGCACTTACACGCACTTACACGCACTTACACACACTAACACGTACTTACACGCACTTGCACGCTCTTACACGCACTTACACACACTTACACGCACTTACATGCACTTACACACTCTTACGCATACTTACATACACTTACACACTCTTACACGCACTTACACGCACTTACACGTACTTACACGCACTTACACGCACTTATACACACTTACACGCACTCACACGCACTTACACGCACTTACACACACTTACACGTACTTACACGTACTTAAACACACTTACACGCACTTACACTTACTTACACGCACTTATACGCACTTACACACACTTATACACACTTACACGTACGTACACGCACTTAGACACACTTATACACACTTACACACACTTACATGCACGTATACGCACTTACAACTACTTACACACACGTACACGTACTTACACGCACTTACTCACACTTACACACACTTACACGTACTTACACAAACTTACATGCACTTACACGCACTTACACACAGTTACACACACTTACACACACTTGCACACACTTACACGTACTTACACGCACTTACACACACTTACACGCACTTACACTTACTTACACACACTTACATGTACTTACACACACTTACACGCACATACAAGCACTTACACGCACTTACACGCACTTACACGCTCTTACATACACTTACACATACGTAGACATACTTACACACTCTCACACGTACTTATACGTACTTACACTCACTTATACACACATACACACACATACACACACATACACGCACTTACACACATACATATACATACACACACGCACACACACACACACTTGCACGCACTTACACGCACTTACACGCACTTACACGTACTTACATACACTTACAAACAAATACACGAACTACCACGCACAAAAACACACTTACATGTACTTAAACCCACTTACACGCACTTACACATACTTACACACACTTACACGCACTTACACGTACCTACACACACGTACACGTCCTTATACACACTTGCACACACTTGCACGCACTTGCATGCACTTGCACGCACTTGCACCTACTTGCACGCACTTGCACGCACTTACACGCACTTACACGTACTTACACGCACTTACACGCACATACACGCACTTACACGTACTTACACCCAGTGAGACACACTGACACGCACTGACACGCACTGACACGCACTGACACGCAATTACACGCACTTACACGCACTCACACGCACTCACACGCACTAACACACACTCACACGCACTCACACGCACTTCCACGTATTTACACGCACTTACATGCACTTGCACACACTCACACACATGTATACAAACTTACACCCACTTACACGCGCTTACACGCTCTCACACACACTGACACACACTTACACACACTTACACATACTTACACACACTTACACACAGTGACACGCACTTACACACACTTACATGCACTTAGACGTACTTACACGCACTTACACAAACTTACACACACTTACACACACATACATGCGCATACACGTACATACACGTACTTACACACACTTACACGCACTTACACGCACTTACACGCACTTACGCGTACTTACACGCACTTACATGCACTTACATACACTTAAACATACTTACACATACATACACACACATACAGATATGTACACATACTTATACATACTTACACCCACTTACGCATACTTACACGTACTTACACGCACTTACACGTACTTACATGCACTTACACACACTTACACGCACTTACACGCACTTACACGCACTTACACGTACTTACACATACTTACATGTATTCACACGCACTCACACGCACTCACACACACTCACACACACTCACACGTACTCACACACACTCACTCGTACTCACATGCACTCACACGCACTCATACGCACTCACGCATACTCACACGCACTCACACGCACTCACACGTTCTCACACGCACTCACACGTACTTCCATGCATTTACACGCACTTGCACGCACTTACACATACTCACACACACATACACGCACATAAACGCACATACTCACACTTACACAAGCACTTACACGCACTTACACGCACTTGCACGTACTTACAGGCACTTACACGCACTTACACGCACTTACACCCACTTATACACACTTACATGCACTGACAGGCACTTACACGTACTTACATGCATTTACACGCACTTACACACTCTCACACACATTTACACGCACTTACACGTACGTACACACACATACACGCACATACACACACATACACCTACTTACACACGCACTTACACATGCACACACATGCACTTGCACGGAGTTGCACGCACTTGCACGCACTTGCAAGCACTTACACGCATTTACACGCACTTACACGCACTTACACGCACTTACATGCACTTATACACACTTACACGCACTTACACGCACTTACACCCACTTACACCCACTTACACGCACTTACACACACATACACGTGCATACACGTATATACACGCACTTACACAAGTACGTACATGCACGTACACTCACTTGCATGCACTTGCACGTACTTGCACGCACTTGCATGCACTTGCAAGCACTTATATGCACTAACACGCACTTACACGCACGTACACACACTTACCCACACTTACACGTACTTACACGCACTTACACGCATTAGATGCACTTACACTCACTTACACGCACTTACACGCACTTACAAGTACTTACACGCATGTACACGTACTTATACACACTTACACGCACTTACACACACTTACACACACTTACACGTAACTAAATGCACTTACACACACTTACACACACTAACACATACTTACACATACTTACACGTACTTACACGCACTTATACACACTTACTCGTACTTACACGCACTTACACATACTTACACATACTTACACGCACTTACACGCACTTACACATACTCACACGCACTCACACACACTCACACGCACTAACATGCACTTACACGCACTTATACGCACTTATCCATACGTACACGCACTCACACGTACTTACACTTACTTATCCACACTTACACACACTTACACGCACTTACACGTACTTACACGCACTTACACACACTTACCTGCACTTACACGCACTTACATGTACTTACACGCACTTACACACACTTACACGCACTTACACACAGTTACACGCACTTACACACACTAACACACACTTACACGCACTTACCCGCACTTACACGCACTTACACACACGTACGCGCACTTACACGTACTTATACGCACTTACACGCACTTACACGCCCTTACACGCACTTACACGCACTTACACGCACCTAAATGCACTTATATGCACTTACACACTCTCACACGAACTTACACACACTTACACATACTTATACACACTTACACGCACTTACACACACATAACGCACATACACGCACATACACACACTTACACACGCACACACGCACTTACACGCACTTACACGCACTTGCACGCACTTGCACGTACTTGAACGTACTTACACGCACTTACACGTACTTACACGTACTTACACGCACTTCCACACACTCACACGTACTCATACGCACTCACATGCACTGACACGCACTCACACACACTCACACATAGTCATATGCACTCACACGCACTCACACACACTCACACGTACTTACGCACACTTACATGCACTTACACGCACTTACACGCACTTACACGTACTTACACGCACTTACAAACACTTACACACATTTACACGTACTTACACACACTTACACGCACTTACACGTACTTACACGTACTTACATACTTACGCACATAACGCACATACACACACTTACACACACACACACACACACACACTTGAACGCACTTGCACGTACTTACACATACTTACACGCACTCACACACACTCACACATACTTACCCGCACTTACACACACTGACACGCACTTACACGCACTTACACACACTTACACGCACTTATACACACTTACACGCAATTGCACATACTACCACGTACAAACACGCACTTACACACACTTACACGCACTGAAATGCACTTATACGCACTTACACGCACTTACACACACTTACACGTACTTACACGCACTTCCACGCACTTACACACGCACTTATGCACACTTACACGCACTTGCACGCACTTGCATGCACTTGTACGCACTTGCACGCACTTACACGCACTTACACGCACTTAACTGCACTTACACGCACTTGCACACACTTAAACGCACTTACACAAACTTATACGTACTTGCACATACTGACACACACTGACACACACTGACCATTGACACGCACTTACACACACTTACACCCACGTACACGTACTGACACGCACATACACGCACATACATGCACTTACACGCACTTACATCCACATACACGCACAGACACGCACATACACATACATACACACACTTACACGCACTTATACGTACTTACACCCACTTACATGCACTTACACGTACTTCCACGCACTTACACACACACTTACATGCACTTACACACAATTACACATTATTACATGCACTTACACGCACTTACACGCACATACACGCACTTACACACGCACTCACATGCACTTGCACGCACTTGCATGCACTTGCACACACTTGAACGCACTGGCGTACACTTACACGCACTTACACGCATTTACACACACTTACATGCCCTTACACGCACTTCTACACACTTAAAGAGACTTGCACGCACTTATATGCACTTACACACACTTACACGCACTTACACACACGTACACGCTTTCACATGCACTCACACACACTCACACGCACTCACACACACTCACACATACTCACATTCACTCACACGCACTCACACACACTCACACGCACTCACACGTACTCACACACACTTACACCTACTTACACGTACTTACACACACTTACACGCACTTACAAATACTTACACACACATGACACACATACACGCATATACACGGACTTACACATGCACACACATGCACTCACACGCACTTACACGTACTTGCACGCACTTGCACGCATTTACACGCACTTACACGCACTTGCACACACTTGCACGGACGTGACTGCACTTACACGCACTTACACGCACTTACACGCACTTACACACACTTACACGTACTCACACGCACTCACATGCACTCACATGCACTCACACACACTCACACGCACTCACACGCACTTACACAAATTTACACACACTTACACACGCACACACATGCACTTACATGCACTTACACGCACTTGCACGTACGTGTACGCACTTGCACGCACTTGCACGCACTTACACGTACATACACGCACATACACGCACATCCAGGCAGTTACACACATTCGTACACGCACTTACATACACTTGCATGCACTTGCACGCACTTGAACGCACTTACATGCACTTACACGCACTTGCACGCACTTACACGTACTTACTCGCACTTACTCGCACTTACACGCACTTACACGCACTTACACACACTTACTCGCACTTACTCGCACTTACACGCACTTACACGTACATACACGCACTTACACGTAATTACACGCTCTTACACGCACATAAATGCACGCACTGAGGAGAGCTTGCAGAACAGGGAGGTAGGGAGAGTTACCTACAACCCTGCAAACTACCTCGCCCCTTCATCGGTATGAACGGTACAATCCAGCTTCCTCGTTATGAACGGTATGAAGCAGGACGGACGAAGCAGGCAAGTAGAGAAAGTCAAACGCATGATAACCAGCAACCCTGCAAGTCAGCGTGGAGAGGACGAGCAAGAAAAAAGACAGGTCGACGTGTGGGAGTGCGAGGACCGTTTTCCTCCTTGAGCGAGATGGAGGAGATTCAGGCTTAAACCGCTGACCTGGCACATAGTGCAGGAACTTGATGGCGTGTGACGATGACACGCACGCGTCCACCCACACCCACCACGCCACGCCGAACACTGCGCCTGCTCCCAACGGACCATACCGCCGCAACTTGTCCTCGCGGAAGCTCATGGCTGATGTGGCGCAGTTGGAGTTGTGCTGGGCGAACCGTCGCTGCTTGCGTCAGGAGTGAGGAAGAAGGTGTAGGGTTAGGCACACGACAAGCGCAGTGGAATGGCTGGTTGGTGGGAACGACATGGAGGTCCCAAAAGAACATTCCAGGAAAGAGACCGGATGAAACTCTGCAAGCGAGGAAGGTTGCCGAGGACAAATGTCGTCGTTAGCGTCCTGTGAATTGAAACACGATCTTCCGAATTTCTTTTTATGACCGACTCAGGTGGGAAGGCTGTCCACGTAGAAAACCAAGCTCATAGTCCACTTGAACGGGGGAGTGACCATATACCCACAGAATTCTCGACTTCTACCGCCATATCCACGTTATGCACATTAACTACGCCATATCCAATTTTGGAACTTGTAGTGTTTTATGTTTGCGCGGGCTCCGCCCGCGCAAACATAGAAAACCCTAAATCCGCGAATGGGGGTTTGCGAGTAGAAGAAAAAGAAGAAAAGGCAAATTGCTCGATCGCAATTCTTGCACGGGGGGGG
>SZWC01000224.1:108288-146129 GCA_023375785.1 Penium margaritaceum | reverse complement strand
GATGCCACACGATGCCACACGATGCCACACGATGCCACACGATGCCACACGATGCCACACGATGCCACACGATGCCACACAGTACCACACGGCGCCACACCACGCAATGCAATGCAACGCGACACAACAAGGCACTCCTCACCACACCCTGAGCCGCACGCCGCACGCCGCATGCCGTAAGCCGCCATACAACACGCCACACACCAATGGTGCATGGTGCAGCGTTATGCCCCGTGCCCCATTGTACCGAGCCCCGCCACACCGTGCTGCACTACGACACACAACGACATGTGATCCCATGCCATGCCACACCACGCCATGCCATCCGCACCACGCCGCGCCATCCCACACCACACCACACCATGCCATGCCATGCCACGCCACGCCACGTAACACCATACACACTTACACACACTTACACACACTTATACACACTTACACGTGCTTACATGCACTTACATGCACTTAAACGCATTTACACGTACATACACACACTTACACGCACTTATACGCACTTACACACACTTACACATACTTACACACTCTTATACACACTTACACCCACTTATACGTCCTTATACACACTTACAAACAGTTAATTGTACTTACACGCACTTACACGTACTTACACAAATGTACACGCACTTACACGCACTTACACGTACTTACACGCACTTACAAACACTTACACGCAATTACACACACGTACACGCACTTACAAGCACTTACACGCACTTACACACACTTACACGCACTTACACATACTTACACGCACTTACACACACTTACAAACACTTACACACAGTTACACGTACTTACCTATAGTTACACGTACTTACACGTACATACAAGCACTTACAAGTACTTACAAGCACCTACACGCACTTACACGCACTTACACGTACTTACACACACTTACACATACTTATACACAGTTACATGTACTTACACCCACTTACAGGTACTTACACACACTTACACGCACTTACACGCACTTACACGTACTTACACGTACTTACATGCCCTTCGTGTCCTTACACACACTTACACACAATTACAAGCACTTACACACACTTACACGCACTTACACGCACTTACACGTACTTACCCACACTTACACACACTTAGACGCAGTTAGATACACTTACACGCACTTACACGCACTTACACGCACTTACATACACTTACACGCACTTACGCGCACTTACACGCACTTACACACACTTACATGCACTAACATGCACTTACAGGCACTTACATGCACTTACACGCACTCACACGTACTTACACGCACTAACATGTACTGACACGCACTTACACGTACTTACACGCACTTACACGCACTTACATGCACTTACAGGCACTTACACGCACGAACACGCACTTACACGCACTTACACGTACTTACACGCACTTACACGCACTTAGACGCACTTACAAGCACTTACACGTACTTATACACACTTAGACACACTTACACGCACTTATACGTACTTATACGTACTTACACGCATTTATACGCACTTACACATACTTACATGCACTTGCAGACACTTACACGCACTTGTACGTACTTACAGGCACTTACACGTACGTACACGCACTTACATGCAGTTAATTGTACTTACACACACTTTGACACACTTACATTAACTTATACGCACTTACACGCACTTACACGTACTTAGACGCACTAACAAACACTTAATTGAACTTACACACACTTACACGCACTTACACATACTTACATGTATTTACACGCACTTACACCTATTTATACGCACTTACACATACTTACACACAGTTACACGTACTTGCACACAGTTACACACACTTACATGCACTTACACGCACTTACACGCAATTACATACAGTTACGCGTACTTATACGCACTTACATGCACTTACATACACTTACATGCACTTACACGCACTTACATGCACTTACATGCACTTACACGTACTTACAGGCACTTACACGCACTTCAATGTACTTACATGAACTTATAGCCACTTACACATAGTTACACGCACTTACATGCACTTACATGCACTTACACACACTTACATACACTAATACGTACGTATACGCACTTACACGTACTTACACGCACTTACACGTACTTACACGCACTTACATACACTTACACGCACTTACAAGTACTTGCACGCACTTATACACACTTACACGCACTTACACATAGTTACAAGCACTTACACACACTTATATGCACTTACACGCACTTACACACACTTACACGCACTTACACACACTTACACGCACTTACACGGACTTACATACACTTACACGTACTTACTCGCACTTACACACACTTAGACGCACTTACTCACAGTTACACACACTTACACGTACTTACACACACTTCCATACTTACACGCACTTGCACGCACTTATACGCACGAATACGCACTAACACGCATTTACATGCACTAACTTGTACTTACATGCACTTACATTCACTTATACGCATGTACACACACGTATACGCACTTACACGTACTTACACACACTTACACACACTTACACATACTAACACGCACTTACACGCACTTATACGCACTTACACGCACTGACACGCACTTACTCACATTTACACGCACTGACACAGACTTACATGCACTTACACACGCTTACATGCACTTACACGTACTCACGTGTACTTATACATACTTCCACACATTTACACGTACTTACATACACTTACCTGCACTCACATGCACTTACACGCACTTACACGTACTTACACGCACTTACATACACTTACACGCACATACACACACTTACACGTACATACACGCACTTACACGCATTTACATATAGTTACACGCACTTACACATACTTACACATACTTACACACACTTACACGTACTTACACACACTTACAAACACTTACATGCACTTACACGCACTTACACGTACTTACACGCACTTACACGTACTTACATGCACTTACACGCACTTACGCGCAATAACACACACTTACACACAATTACACGCACTTACACATAGTTACACACACTTACACATACTTACACACACTTACACGTACTTACACGCAATTACACATACTTACACGCACTTACATGCACTTATACACACTTACACGCACTTACATGTACTTACATGCACTTACACGCACTTACACGCACTTACATGCACTTACACACACTTACATGCACTTACACACACTTACACGTACTTACACGTACTTACACGTACTTACATGCACTTACAAGTACTTACACGTACTTACACGCACTTACACGCACTTACATGCACTTACATAAACTTACACATACTTACATGCACTTACACTCACTTATATGCACTTACACGCACTTACACACACTTATACGTTCTTACACGCACTTATACGCACTTACATACACTTACACGCACTTACATGTACTTACACGCACTTAAATGCACTTACACGTACTTACATACACTTACACGCACTTACACACGGTTACATGCAGTTACACGCACTTATACGCACTTACACACACTTACACACACTTACATGCACTAACACACACTTACTCGCACTTACACGTACTTACACACACTTACACGTACTTACACGTACTTACACATACTCACACGCAGTTACACACACTTACACGTGCTTACATGCACATACACACACTTACACGCACTAACACGCACTTATATGCACGAATACACACTAACATACACTTACAAACACGTACTCGCACTTACACGCACTTACACGCACTTACACGCATTTATACATATGTATATCCACTTACATGTACTTACACACACTTACACGCACTTAAACGCACTTACACTCACTTACAAGCACTTACACATACTTACACGTACTTACACGCACTTACACATACTTACATGCACTTACACACACTTACATGCACATACACGCACTCACATGCACTTACACACACTTACACACACTTACACGCACTTACATGCACTTACCTTCACTAACATGCACTTACACGCATTTACACACACTTACACGCACTTACATACACTTACATGCACTTATACACACTTACACGTACTTACACGCACTTACACACAGTTACACATACTTACACATGCTTACACACACTTACACGTACTTTCACACATTTACACGCACTTACATACACTTATACGCACTTACACGCACTTACATACAATTACACGCACTTACACGGACTTACACGTAACTACACGTACTGACACATACTTACACACACTTACACGTACTTACACGCACTTACACATACGTATACGTACTTACACGCAGTTACACGTACTTACACATACTTACACGCACTTACACGCACTTAAACGCACTTACAAACACGAACATGCACTTACACGTACTTACACGCACTTACACACACTTACATGCACTTACACTTACGTACATGTACTTACACACACTTACACGCACATACACTCACTTACACACACTCACACATACTTACACGTACTTATACACACTTACACGCACTTGCACACACTTACACGCATTTACACGTACTTACACGCACTTATACGCAATTAATTACACTTACACGCACTTAAACATACTTATACTAACTTACACTCACTTGCATGAACGTACACGTACTTACAAGTACTTACAAATACTTACATGCACTTACACGCACTTATACGCACTTACACTTACTTACACGCACTTACACGCACTTACACGCACTTACAGGCACTTACACACACTTACACGCAGTTACACGTACTTACACGCAGTTACACATACTTACACACACTTACATCCTCTTACATGCACTTCCACGCAATTGCGCGCACTTACACGTACTTACATGCACTTAGACACACTTACACGCACTTACACGTACTTACACGTACTTACATGCACTTACACGTACTTACACATACTTCCACGCACTTACATGCACTTATACACAGTTACATGTACTTACACACACTTATACGCAGTTACACCCACTTACACGTACTTACACGCACTTACACGTACTTATACGCACTCACTTTACATGCACTTACACACACTTACACGCACTTACACGCACTTACATGCACTTACACATACTTACACGCACTTACACGCACTTACATGCACTTACACACACCTACATGCACTTACACGTACTTATACGCACTTACACGCACTCACACATACTTACACGTACTTACACGCACCTACAGGCACTTACACATATTTACATGCACTTACACGCACTTACACACACTTACACGTACTTACACATACTTACACACACTTACACGCACTTACACACACTTACACGCACTTACACCTACTTACACGTACTTACACGCAGTTACATACACTTACACGTACTTACACGTACTTACACACACTTACACGCACTTACACACACTTATACGTACGAATACATACTAACACGTACTCACACGTGCTTACTCACACTTATACGCAGGTACACACACTTACACGCACTTACACACACATATACGCACTTACACGCACTAACACATACCTACACACACTTACACGCACTTACACACACTTACACGTACTTACATGTACTTACACGCACTTACAAGCACATACTGACATTTTACACGCACTTACAAACATTTACACGTACTTACACCCAATTACAAGCACTTACACGCAGTTACGCACACTTACACGCACTTACACGCAATTATACGTACTTACACGCACTTATATGCACTTACACACACTAACACGCACTTACATGTACTTATACCCACTTACACGTACTTACACACACTTACACGCAATTACATGCACTTAGACATACTTACATGCACTTATACACACTTATACACACTTACACGTAATTACACATACTTACACGCACTTACAGGTACTTACATATACTTACACGTACTTACAGGTACTTACACACACTTACATGCACTTACACCCACTTACATGTTCTTACACACACTCACTTGTACTTACATGCACTTATACACACTTACATGTACTTGCACGCACTTATACACACTTACATGCACTTACACAAACTTACATTTACTTACACACACTTACACGTACTTACACGCACTTACACGCACTTACACACACTTACACGCACTTACACACACTTACACATACATACACACACGTGTACGCAGTTACACGCAGTTACATGCACCTACACGCACTTACATGTACTTACACGCACTTACACGCAGTTACACGTAGTTACACGCACTTACACACACTTACACGTACTTACACGCACTTATACGCACTTACACGCACTTCCAAACACTTACACGTACTTACACACACTTCCACACCCTTACACGCACCTACACGTACTTACGCGCAGTAACACACACTTACACGTACTTACATTCCCTTACACGTACTTACACGTACTTACACGTACGTATATGCACGAGTACGCACTTACACGTACTTACACACACTTACTGGCACTTACATGCACTTACACGCACTGAAACGCACTTATACGCACTGACTCACACTTACACATACTTTTACACACTTACACATACTTCCACACAGTTACACGCACTTATATGCACTTACACACGCAGTTACACGCTTTTACACACATTTACATGCAGTTACTCGCACTTACACGCACTTACACGTACTTACGCGCAGTTACGCACACTTACACGCACTTACATGCACTTATACACACTTACACGCACTTACACGCACATGTACGTACTTACACATACATACACACACTTACACACACTTACACATACTTACACGTACTTATACTCACTTATAAATACTTACATGCACTTACACACACTTACATGCACTTACACACACTTACACACACTTACACGCACTTATACGCACTTACACGCGCTTACACGCACTTACACGCACTTACATACACACTTACATGCACTTACACGCACTTATACGCACTTACACAAACTTACACACACTTACACATACTTAAACGCACTTACACGCACTTACACGCACTTACACATACTTACACGAACTTACACACACTTACACGTACTTACAAACACTTATACGCACTTACACACAGTTACATGCACTTACATGCACTTATACGCACTTACACACACTTACACACACTTACACGCAGTTACACGCAGTTACACGTGCTTATGTACACTTACACGCACTTACACGTACTTACACATACTTACACACACTTACATGTACTTACAGGTACCTACACGTACTTACACGCACTTACACGCTGTTACATACACTTACATATACTTACACGCACTTACATGCTTACACACACTTACACACACTTATACGTACGAATACGCACTTACACGCACTTGCTCACACTTACTTGCACTTATACGCACTTACACGTACTAACACGCACTTACACGCACTTATACGCACTTACACACAAGTATACACACTTACACGCACTTACATGCACTTACACACTGTAAATTGCACTGACACGTACTTATACGTACTTACACGCACTTACATACACTTACACGTACTTACAGGCACTTATACGCACTTACACGCAGTTACATACACTTACACGTACTTACACACACTTACACGTACTTATAAACACTTACACATACTTATACGCACGAATACGCACTCACACGCACTTACACGCACTTACTCGCACTTACACGCACTTGCACGCACTTATACGCACTCACACAAACTTACACACACTTTCACGCACTTACACGCACTTACACGCACTTACACGCACTTACACTCACTTACACGTACTTACACACACTTAAACTTACACACATTTACATGCACTTACACGCACTTACACATTCTTGTACACACCTACAGGCACTTATACGCACTTACATGCACTTACACGCACTTACACGCACTTTCACGTACTTACATGCACTTCCATCCACTTATCCGTACTTACACGCATTTACACACAGTTACACACACTTACACTCACTTACACGCACTTACACCCACTTACATACACTTACATGCACTTACACGTACTTACATGTACTTACACGCACTCACACGCACTTATATGCACTTAAACATACTTGCACGCACTTACACGCACTTACATGCACGTACACACACTTACACGCACTTACATGCAGTAAAACATACTTACATACACTTACACACACTTACACACACTTGCACGCACTTACACACACTTACATGCACTTACACGCACTTACACGCACTTACATGCAGTAAAACATACTTACATACACTTACACACACTTACACGTACTTACACACTCTTACACGCACTTACACGTGCTTACACGCACTTACGTACATTTACACACATTTACAAACACTTACATACACTTACACGCTCTTACACATACAAACATACACTTATACCTACTCACACGCACTTACACGCACATACATACACATATACATACTTAGACGCACTAACACACACTTAAACGCACTTCCACACACTTACACGCACTTACCCATACTTACTCGCACTTACACGTACTTACATGCACTTTCATACACTTACACGCACTTACACGTACTTACACGTAGTTTCACGCACTTACACGCACTTACACAAACTTACACGCAGTTAGTTGTACTTACACACACTTATATGCACTTACACAAACTTACACACACTTACACGCATTACAAGCACTTACACACACTTACACATATTTACACGCACTTATACACACGTACACGCACTTACACGTACTTTCATGTACTTACATGTCCTTACACGCACTAACACATAATTATACACACTTATACGTACTTACATGCACTTACACGCACTTACACCTCCTTACCGGTACTTACACGCACTTACACACAGTTCCACACACTTACACGCACTTACACACACTTATACCCACTTACACACACTTACATGCACTTACACGTACTTACATGCACTTACACGCACTCACAGGTACTTACACGCACTTACACACACTTACACACACTTACATATACTTACACAAACTTACGCATACTTACACGGACTGACCCGTACCTACACGCACTTACACATACTTACACACATTTTCACACACTTACATACACTTACACACACTTACACGCACTTTCAAACACTTATATACACTTATACGTACTTACACGTACCTATACATACTTACACACACTTACACGCACTTACACGCATTTACACATACTTACATACACTTACACAGAGGTATATGCACTTACACGCAGTTACACACACTTACACGCTCTTACACGTACTTACATGCACTTACATGCAGTTACGCACACTTACATGCAGTTACATGCACTTACACGCACTTACATGTACTTACACACACTTATACGGACTTACATGCAGTTACATGCAGTTACATGCACTGATACGCACTTACACGCACTTAGACATACTTACACATAGTCACACACAGTTACACGCGATAACACGAGCTTATATGCACTTACACACACTTACACGCACTTACACACACTTACATGCACTTACACACACATACATGCACTTACACGCAGTGTCACACACTTACACATACTTAGACGCACTTACACACACTTACACGTACTTACACACACTTATACGCACGAATATGCACTTATACATACACACACTTACTCGCACATACACGCACTCACACGTACTTATATGCACTTATACATACTTATATGCACTTACACGCACTTACACATATTTACACGCACTTACACACACTTACACGCACTTACACGCACTTATACATACTTACAAGCACTTACATGCACTTACACGCACTTACACGCACTTATTCGCACTTACAAGAACTTACACGCACTTACACGTACTTCTACGCACTTACACGTACTTATATCCACGTACACACAATTACACGCACTTACAAGCACTTACAAGAACTTACATGCACTTACATGCACTTACACACAGTTACACACAGTTACAAA
This sequence comes from Penium margaritaceum, assembly GCA_023375785.1. Taxonomy (NCBI): domain Eukaryota; kingdom Viridiplantae; phylum Streptophyta; class Zygnematophyceae; order Desmidiales; family Peniaceae; genus Penium; species Penium margaritaceum. Next base: position 136,181 of record SZWC01000224.1, on the reverse strand, counting down.
AAGTAACACGTACTTACACGCACGTACACATACGTATACGCATTTACATGCACTTACACACACTTACACGTACTTATATGTACGTACATGCACTTACACACATTTACATGCACGTACATGCTATTGTACGCACTTACACGCAGTTACACGCACTTACATACACATACACGTACTTACGTGTACTTACACATACTTATACACACTTACATACGATATACGTACTTACACACACTTACATGCACTTGTACGTACTTGTACGTACTTACATATACTTACACGCACTTACACGCACTTACATGCACTTACACGCACATACATGCACTTACATGTACTTACACGTACTTACGCACACTTACACACACTTACACGTACTTACACGCACTTACACGCACTTACAAGAACTTACATACACTTACACCCACTTACACGTACTTACAGGCACCTACACATACTTACAAGCACTTTCACGCAGGTTTGCGCACTTACACGCACTTATATACACTTACACGCACTTACACTCACTTACACGCACTTGCACGCACTTACACGCACTTACACGTACTTACATGCAGTTACATGCAGTTATACGCAGTTACACGCACTTACACGTACTTATATGCACTTACGCACTTACACGCACTTACACGTACTTACACGCACTTACATACATTTACACACACTTATACACACTTACACGCACCTACACGCACTTACACATACTTGCACACACTTACACATACTTACATGCACTTACACGTACTTACACGTATTTACACGTACTTACACGTACTTACACGCAGTTAATTGCACTTACACATACTTACACGTACTTACACAATCTTACATGCACTTACACGCACTTACACATACTTACACGCACTTACAAATACTTACACGTACGTACACACACTTACACGCTCTTACACGCACTTGTACGTATTTACACACACTTATACGTACTTTTACGTACTTACACGCACTTACACACACGTACACGCAGTTACAGGCACTTACATGCAGTAACACAAACTTACACGCACTTACATGTACTTCCACGCACTAACAAGCACTTACACACACTTACACGCACGTAGACACACTTACATGCACTTACATGCACTTATACAAAGTTACACGCACTTACACGTACTCATACATACTTGCACATACTTACACATACTTACACGCACCTACGCGCACTTACAAGTACTTACATGCACTTACACACACTTACACACACTTAAACATACTTACACACACTTACACACACTTTCACGCACTTACACAACTTACACGCACTTACACGCACTTACACCTTCTTACATGCACTTATACATACTTACACGCAGTTACACGTACTTACACGCAGTTATACGCACTTACATGTACTTGCACGCACTTATATGCACTTACACACAATTACATGCACTTAAACGCACTTACAAGAACTTGCATGTACTTACACGCACTTTCATGCACTTACACGCACTTACACATACTTACAGACACTTACATGCACTTACACATACTTACACACACTTATACGCACTTGCACACACTTACACGCACTTACACGCACTTACACGCACTTACACATACTTACACGCACTTACATGCACTTACACGTAGTTAATTGTACTTACACGCACTTATACAAACGTACATGCACTTACATGCACTTACACATATTTACACGCACTTACAAACACTTACACATAATTATACGCACTTACATGCACTTATACGTACTTATATACACTAATACGCACTTACACCCACTTACACGCACTTGCACGTACTTACACACACTTATACACACTTATATGCAGTTATACGCACTTACACGCGGTTACACACACTTAACCGCGCTAACATGTACTTACACGCACTTACAAGCACTTACACACACTTACATGCACTTACACACACTTACACGCACTTACACGCAATTACACGCAGTTACACGCACTTACAGGCACTTACATGCACTTACACGCACTTACACACAGTTATACACAGTTACACGCAGTTACACATACTTACACGCACTTACACGCACTTATACACACTTACACACACTTACACACACTTAAACGTACTTATATGTACTTACAGGCACTTACACGCATTTGCATGCACTTACATGCTATTATACGCACTTACATGCAGTTACACACACTTACATGCACATACACATACCTACGTGTACTTACACGTACTTACACACACTTACATACACCTACACACACTTACACACACTTATACCTACTTACACAGTGTTCCACGTACTTATACGCACTTACACGTATTTACACACACTTATACACACTTACATGCACTTGTACGCACTTACACATAGTTACACGCACTTACACATACTTACACGCACTTACACGCACTTACATGCACTTACACGTACTTACACGCACTTACATGCACTTATACGTACTTAGGCACACTTACACGCACTTACACGCACTTACACGCACTTACACACACTAACAAGAACTTACATGCACTTACACCCACTGACATGCAGTGACACGTACCTACACATACTTACACGTACTTACATATACTTACACGCACTTACACGCACTTACACGTACTTGGACCCACTTACACGTACTTACATGCACTTATATACACTTACAGGCACTTACACGCACTTACATATACTTACACAGACTTAGAAATACTTACACGCACTTACATACACTTACACGCACTTACACGCACTTGCACGCGTTTACACAACTTATACGCACTTATACACACTTACACACACTTATACACACGTACACGCAGTTACACGCACTTACATGCAGTTACAGGCACTTACACGCACTTATACGCACTTACACGCACTTATACGTACTTACACGCACTTACACACAGTTACACACACTTACACGTACTTATACGTACTTGTACACACATACACGTACTTACACGCACTTATACGCACTTACACGTACTTACACGCACTTACACGCAATTACACACACTTACACGTACTTACAAACACTTACATGTACTTACACACACTCACACGTACTTACACACATTTACACACACTTCCACATACTTACACACACTTACACACACTTATACGCACTTACACGCACTTACATGCACTTACACGCACTTACACGTACTTACACACACTTACATGCAGTTGATTGTACTTATATGCACTTACACGCACTTATAGGAACGTACACGCACTTACATGTACTTGCACATACTTACACGCACTTACAAACACTTACACGCAATTATACGCACTTACACACACTAACACGCACTTACATACACTTACACACACTTACATGCAGTTACACGCGATTACACGCAGTCACACGTACGTATACGCACTTACACGCACTTATACGCACTTACAAGCACTTACACACACTTACCTGTACTTACACACATTTACACGCACTTAGACATACTTACACGCAGTTACACACTCTTACACGTACTTATAAGCACTTACAGACACTTACACGTACTTACACGCACTTACACGCACTTATACAAACTTACATGTCCTTACACATACTTACGCGCAATAACATGTACTTACACGCACTTACACGCACTTACATGCACTTACACATACTTATCCGTACTTACACGCACTTACACGCAGTTACACACACTTACATGTACTTACACGTACTTACACACACTTATACACACTTACATGTACTTACACATACTTACATGCACTTACATGCACTCACACGCACTTACAGGCACTTACACACACTTGCATGCACTTACACGCACTTACATGCACTTACACACACCTACACGCACTTACACGCACTTACACGTACTTACATACACTTACACGCACTTACACGCACTTACACGCACTTACACTAACAAACACGCAGTTACAGGTACTTACACATGCTTACACGTATCTCCACGAACTTACAAGCATTTACAGGCACTTAAACGCACTTATACGTACTTACACATACTTATACGTACCTACACGTACTTACATATACTTATATCCGCTTACACGTACTTACACACACTTACATGCACTTACATGCACTTACACACACTTACATGCACTGACACGCACTTATACGTACTTACATCCACTTACACACACTTAAACGTACTTACACGCACTTACATGCACTTACACGCACTTACACACACTTACACGCACTAACACGCATTTACACACATTTACACATACTTATATACACTTACACGCACTTACATGCAGTTACATGCACTTACACGCACTTGTACACACTTACACGCACTTACACGCATTTATACACAGTTACACGTAGTTAGATACACTTACACGTACTTACACGTACTTACACATACTCATACGTACTTACACGCACTTATACGCACTTACACACACTTACACGCACTTACACGCACTTACACACACGTATATGCACTTACACACACTTACACGCACTTACACGCAGTTACACGTACTTACACGTACTTACACGCACTTACACGCACTAACATGCACTTACACGCACTTATACACACGAATACGCACTTACACGCACTTAGACGCACTGACTTGCACTTACACGCACTTACACGCACTTACACGCACTTACATGCACTTATACACACCTACACACACTTACACATACTTAAATGCACTTACACACACTTACATACACTTACACGCACTTACAAGCACTTACACGCACTTACACGTACTTACACGCACTTACACGCACGTACAAGTACTTACACGCACTTACACGTACTTTCATGCACGTACACGTACTTATACGCACGTACACACAATTACACGCACTTACACGCACTTACACATACTAAGATACACTTATACGTACTTGCACGCACTTACACACACTTACAGACACTTACACACACTTACATGCACTTACACGCACTTACAAGCACTTACACGCACTTACACGTACTTACACGCACTTACACGCACTTACATGCACTTATACACACCTACACACACTTACACATACTTAAATGCACTTACACACACTTACATACACTTACACGCACTTACAAGCACTTACACGCACTTACACGTACTTACACGCACTTACACGCACGTACAAGTACTTACACGCACTTACACGTACTTTCATGCACGTACACGTACTTATACGCACGTACACACAATTACACGCACTTACACGCACTTACACATACTAAGATACACTTATACGTACTTGCACGCACTTACACACACTTACAGACACTTACACACACTTACATGCACTTACACGCACTTACATGCAGTTACACGTAGTTATACGCAGATATACGCACTTACATGTACTTACACACACTTACACGCACTCATATGCACTTACACGTACTTACACGTACTTACATGCACTTACACGTACTTACACACACTTACACGTACTGGCAAGCACTTACACGTACTTACACGCACTTGTACACACTTACACGCACTTACATGCACTTACACGCACGTATACGCACTTACACGCACTTACACGCACTTACGCACAGTTAATTGCACTTCACGCACATACACGCACTTTCAAGTACTTACACACACTTACAAATACTTACACGTAATTACACGTACTTAAACACACTTACACGCACTTACATGCACTTACACATACTTACACGCACGTACACGCACTTGCACATACTTACACGCACTTAGACACACTTACACATAGTTACATGTACTTATACGCAGTAACACGCACTTACACACACTTACACGCACTTACATGCACTTACACGCAGCTACACGTACCTACACACAATGACATGCACTTACACGCACTGACATGCACTTACACGTATTTACACATACTTACACGCACTTACACACACTTACTTGCACTTACTCGCACTTACACGCACTTACACGCACTTACACGCTCTGACACGCACTTACACGCACTTACATCCACTTATACGCTCTTATACCCACTTACACGCACTAACATACACTTACACACACTTACACACACTTCCACAGACTTACACGCACTTACACACACGTACACACACTTACACGTACTTACACGCACTTACATGCACTTACACGCACTTACACGCACTTACACATACTAACACGCACTTACACGTACTTACATGCACTTACATGCACCTACACACACTTACACGCACTTACACATACTTGCACACACTTACACACACTGACACGCTCTTACACCCACTTACACACCCTTATTCGCACTTACGTACTTACATGAATTTACACGCACTTACACATAGTTACACGTACTTACACGCACTTACAAACACTTACATGCACTTACACGAACTTACACGTAATTACACGCACTTACATGCACTTACATGCACTTACACACACTTACACGCACTTACACACATTTACACCCATTCAAACGCAGTTACACATAGTTACACGCACTTATACACACTTACACGCACTTACACACACTTACAAGTACTTACATGCACTTACACACACTTACACATACTTACACGCACTTACACGCACTTACACGCAGTTACACGTGGTTACACGCACTTACACGTACTTACACATACTTACACGTACTTACAAGTACTTACACGCACTTACACGCACTTATACCTAGCTACACGCACTTACACGCACTTACACACACTTACACATACTTACACACACTTACACACACTTACACACAGTTACATGCACTTACACGCACTTATACGCACTTACACGTACTTATACGCACTTTCAAGCAGTTACACGTACGTACACGTACTTACACGTACTTACACATACTTATACGCACTTACACGCACTTACATGGACCTACACGCACTTACACACACTTGTACACACTTACACGCGCTTACATGCACTTATACGCAGTTACACATACTTACACATACTTACACAAACTTACACACACTTCTACGCAATTACACGCACTTACACACACTTACACGTAATTACACTAACTTACAAACACTTACACGTACTTATTACTTACATGCACTTACACATACTTACACACACTTACACGCACTTACACGTTCATGCACGCACTTACACGCACTTACACGCACTTACGCGTACGTATACACACTTACACACAATTACACAGACTTACAAGCAATTACAAGAACTTACACGCACTTACACGTACTTGCACACACTTACGCGTACTTACACACATGTACACGCACTTGCACACACTTACATGTACTTGCATACACTGATACGTACTTACACGTACTTACACATACTTACACGCACTTACACGCACTTACACGCAGTTAATTACACTTACACGCACTTATACGTACTTACACACACTTACACGCACTTAAACGCACTTACACGTACTTACACGTACTTACACGTACTTACGCGTACTTACACACACTTACACATACATATATGCAGTTAAACGCACTTACACGCAGTTACACACACTTACACGCACTTACCTGTACTTACAAGCACTTACACGTACTTACACATACTTACACACACTTATACGCACTTACACGCACTTATCCGCACTTACACGCACTCATACGCGGTTATACAAACTTACACATACTTACACACACTTAAATGTACTTATATATACACTTACGTGCACTTATACGCACTTACATGCACTTACACGCACGATCACGCACGTACACAAACTTACACACACATACAGGCACTTATACGCATGTACATGCACTTACACATACTTACACTTACTTACACGCACTTAAACACACTTACACACACTTTCATGCACCTACACGCACTTACACACAGTTACACGCAGTTACACACACTTACACGTACTTACACGTACTTACACGTACTTACACGCTCTTACACGCACTTACACACACTTACACATACTTACACGTTCTTAAACGCACTTACACACAGTTATACATACTTATACACACTTACACATACTTACACACAGTTACATGCACTTACACGCACTTATACACACTTACACGCACTTACACGTAATTTCAAGCAGTTCCACGCACGTACGTGTACTTACACGTACTTACACGCACTTACATGGACCTACACGTACTCACACGCACTTGTACACACTTACACGTACTTACACACACTTATACGCAGTTACACACACTTACACACACTTACACGTACTTACACGCACTTACACGCACTTATACGCACTTACACGCACTTACACACACTTACACGTACTTACAACCACTTACACTCACTTGCACGTACTTATACGTACTTACATGCACATACACATACTTACACGCACTTACACGCACTTACACGCACTTACACGCACTAATTCGTACTTACAAGTACTTGTACGCACTTACCCGCACTTAAATGCACTTACACGTACTTACACGTACTTACACGCACTTACACGTACTTACACATACTTACAAATACTTACACGCAGTTAAACGCACTTACACGCAGTTAAACGCACTTACCCGCAGTTACACACACTTACACGCAATTACCCGTACTTACAAGCACTGACACGTACTTACACACACTTACACACACTTATACGCACTTACACGCACTTACCCGCACTTACCCGCACTTATACGCACTCACACACAGTTATACACACTTACACGTACTTACACGCACTTAAATGCACTTATACATACACTAACATGCACTTATACGCACTTACATGCACTTACACGCATGTTCATGCACTTATACACACTTACACGTACTTACACGCACTTATACGCATGTACATGCACTTACACGTACTTACACGCACGTATATGCACCAACATGCACTTACATACAGTTACAAGCTTTTACACGCACTAATACATACTTACACGCACTTAGACGCACTTACACGTAGTTATACGTACTTTCACGTGCTTACATGCACTTATACGCACTTACACATATTTACACGTACTTACATACACTTACACATACTTACACACACTTACACACACTTACACACACTTACACGCACTTACACACACTTACACACACTTACACACACTAACACGCACTTACACGCACTTACGCGTACTTACACGGACTTACACGCACCTACACGCACTTACACATACGTACACACACTTACACACACCTACACGCACGTACACATACTTACATGTACTTACACATACTTACACGCACTTACACACACTTAAACGTACTTACATATACTTACACGCACTTACATGCACTAACATGCACTTACACACACTTATACACACGTATAGATACTTACAAGCACTTACACGCACTTACACACACTTACAAACATTTACACGCACTTACACGCACTTACACGCACTTATACGCACTTACACATACTTACACGCACTTACACGCACTTATATGCCCTTACATGCCCTTGTACAAACTTACATGCACGTATATGTACTTACATGCACTTACACGCACTTACACGCACTTACACGTAGTTAATTATACGTACAAGCACTTACACGCACTTACACAAACTAACACACACTTACATGCACGTATAAACACTTATATGTACTTACACACACTTACACGCACTTACACACACTTATATGTACTTATACGTACTTACACATACTTATACACCCTTACACGCACTTACACGCAGGTAGATGCACTTATATGCACTTACACATACTAACACGTAGTTACACGCACTTACACGCACTTACACACACTTACACGCACTTACACGCACTTACACGCACTTACACACAGTTTTGCACACTTATATGCACTTGCATGTACTTAGACACACTTACACACACTTACACAAACCTACACGCACTTACACACACTTACACGCACTTACATGCACTTACACGCACCTACACACACTTATACGTACTTCCATACACTCACACGCACTTACACGTAGTTACATGTACTTACACGTACTTATACCCACTTACACACACTTACACGCACGTACACGCAGTTACACGGAGTTACACACACTTACACGCACTTACACACATTTACACGTACTTATACGAACTTACACGCACTTACACACACTTACACGCACTTACACGCACCTACACACACTTACACACACTTATACGTACTTACATGCAGTTACACACACAGGTAATTACACGCACTCACATGTACTTACACGCACTAACACGCACTTATACGCACGAATATGCACTTACACGTACTTACATGCACTTACTCGCACTTCCACATACTTACACAAACTTACACGCACTTAAACACACTTACACGCACTTACACGCAATTACACGCACTTACACGCACTTACCTACACTTACACTTACTTACATGCACTTACACGCACTTACACGTACTTACACGCACTTACACGCAATTACACGCAGTTACATACAGTTACACGTACTTACACGCACTTACACGCACGTATACGCACTTACACACAATTACATGTACTTACATGCACTTATATACACTTACATGCACTTAAACGCATTTACATGCACTAACACGCAATTACACGCACCTATATGCGGTTACACACACTTACACGTACATACATGCACTTACGTATACTTACACGTACTAACACACACTTACACATACTTTCACACACTCACACGCACTTACACGTACATACACGCACTTACACACACTTGCATACACTTGTACACACTTGCACATACTTACACGCACTTACACACACTTACACGTACTTATACGCACTTACACACACTTACATGCACTTGTACGCACTTACACGCACTTACACGTACTTACATGCACTTATATGTACTTACACGCACTTACATGCACTTACATGCACTTACACATAGTTATACGCACGCACACCCACTTACACGCATTTACATGCACTTACGCACTTACACGCACTTACACGTACTTACACGCACTTACACAAACGTACACACACTTACACGCACTTACACGCACTTGTACACACTTACATGCACTTACACGCACTTACATGCATTTACACGCACTTACATGAACTTCTACACACTTACACGCACTTATACATACTTGCGCACACTTACACGCAGTTAATTGCACTTACACACACTTACACACACTTACACAAACTTACACGTACTTACAAATACCTACACGTACTTACACGCACTTACATGCACTTACATGCACTTACACCTACTTACACACACGTGCACACAGTTATACGCACTTACAGGCACTTACACACACTTGCACACACTTATAAGCACTTACACGCACTTATACGCACTTACATGCACTTGCATGTACGTTCACACACTTACACTCACTTACATACAGTTACACGCACTTACACCTACTTACACTCACTTGCACACACTTACACGCACTTACATGCACTTACACGTACTTCCATGCACTTACACGTACTTGCATGCACTTACACGCGCTTACACAAAATTACACGTACTTACACATATTTACATGCATTTACACGCACTTACACGCACTTACATGCACTAACATGCACTTACACGCACTTACACAAACGTACGCACACTTACACGCACTTACACACACTTACACACAGTTACACGCACTTATAAGTGCTTAGACACACTTATATGCACTTACACGCATTTACACACACTTACACCAACTTACACGCACTTACACATACTTTCACGTACTTACATGCACTTACACACACTTACACATACTTACACACACTTACACGCACTTACACGATGTTATACGCACTTACGCACACTTACACGGACTAACATGCACCTACACGCACTTAAACATACTTACACACACTTACACGCACTTACACACACTTACACGCACTTACACGCACTTACACACACTTACACACATGTACACACACTTACATGCATGTACACGTAGTTACATGTACTTACACGTACTTACACGCACTTACATGTACTTACAAACACTTACACGCACTTACACGCACTTTCACGTACTTACACAAAATTACACGTATTTACACATACTTATATGCACTTACACGCACTTACACACACTTACATGCAGTTACACATACTTACACAAAGTTACACGCATTTACATGCACTTACACGTAGTTACAAGCACTTACATGCAGTTACACGGACGTACACATAGTTACACATACTTACACGTACTTACACGCACTTACACATACTTACACGCACTTACACGCACTTATACGCACTTACACGCACTTACACGCACTTACACGCAGTTACACGCACTTGCACACACTCACAAGCACCTAGATGCACTTACACACACTACACGCAGTTACACGCACTTATACACACTTACACGTACTTACATGTACTTACACGTACTTACACACACTTAAACGCACTTATACGCACCTACACAAACTTACCCGCACTTGCACACACTTACACACAGTTACATGCACTTACACGCACTCATACACACTTACACACACTTACACGTACTTACACGCAGTTACACGCAGTTACACGCACTTACACGCACTTGTACGTACTTACACATACTTATACGTACTTTCAGGCACTTACACATACTTACACGCACTTACACTCACTTACACGCACTTAAACGCACTTACACACACTTACATGCACTTACATGCACTTACAGGCACTTACACACACTTACACGCACTAACACACACTTACACGCACTTATACGTACTTACACATACTTACACATACTTACAGGTACTTACACGCACTTACACAAATGTACACGCACTTACACGCACTTACACGCACTTACATGCACTTACACGCACTTATACGCACTTACCTACACTTACACGCACTTACATGTACTTACGTACACTTACATGCACTTACACACACTTACACGCACTTACCTGCACTTATACGCACTCACACGCACTTACACATACTTACACGTACTTACACGTTCTTACACGCGCTTGCACACACTTACCCGCAATTACACGTACTTACACGTTCTTACACGCACTTATATGCACTTACACGCACTTACACACACTTACACACACTTATATGCACTTACACGCACTTACACATAGTCACACACAGTTGCACGCAGTTACACGTAGTTACACGAACTTACTCACACTTACACGCACTTACACGCACTTACACGCACTTACGCATTCTTACACGCATTTACATGCACTTACACAAACTTACACGCACTTACACCTACTTACATGCACTTACAGGCACTTATACGTACTTACACGCACTTACACATACTTAAACGCACTTACACATACTTACACGTACTTATACGCCCTTACACGCACTTACACATAGTCATGTACAGTTACACGCACTAAAACGCACTTACACGCACTTATACGTACTTACATGTTCTTATACTCACTTACACACACTTACTCGCACTTACAATTACTCACACACACTTACACGTACTTACACGCACTCACAGGCAATTACGTGCACTTATACATACTTACACATACTTACATGCACTGATATGCACTTATACGTACTTACACACACTTACACGCACTTACACTTACTTACACACACTTACACACACATACACACACTTACACGTACTTACACAAACTTACACGTACTTACATATACTTACAGGCACGTATATGCACGTATACGAACTTACACGCACTTACACGTATTTACACGCACGTATGAGCACTTACATGCACTTACACGTACTTGTACTCACTTGCACACACTTACATGCACTTACACGTACTTTCACACACTTACACGCAATTACACGCAATTACACGCACTTACACGTACTTATACGCAGTTACACACAATTACACATACTTAAACGCACTTACATGCACTTACACGTACTTACACGCACCTACACACACTTACACGCACTAACACGTACTTACACGTACTTACACACACTTACACGCAATTATACGCACTTATACGCACTTACACGTACTTACACCCACTTACACGTACTTACACATACATTCAGACACTTCCATGCACTTATACACACTTATAGGCACTTACACGGACTTACACACACGTACACATAGTTACACACACTTACACACAGTTACACGTATTTACACGCACTTACACGTACTTACACATACTTTCACATACTTATACGTACTTCCACGCACTTATACGTACTTATACATACTTACACGCACTTACACGTACTTACACGCACTTACATGTACTTACCCGCACTTACACGCACTTACACACAGTTTCACACACTTAGACGCACCAACATGCACTTACACCTACTTACATGCACTTACATGCACTTACACACACTTACATGCACTTACACGCACTTACACACACTTACACGCACTTACATGCATTTACACGCACTTACACGCAGTTACACGCACTTACATGCACTTACACGCACTTGCACATAGTTACACGCACTTATACACACTTACATTCACTAACACGCACTTAAAAACACGTACGCACACTTACACGGACTTACACGCACCTACACGCACTTACACATACCTACACACACTTATACATACTTACACGCACTTAAACGCACTTACACACACACCCTTACACGCACTTACACACACTTACACACACTTACACACACTTACACGTACTTACACACACTTACACGCACTCACATGCACTTACACGTACTTACACGCACTTACACGCACTTATACGCACTTACACGCACTTACATGCACTTACGCACACTTACACGCACTTATACGTACTTACACTCACTTACACACACTTACACACACTTACACACACTTACATGTACTTACACGTACTTGCACACACTTACACGCACTTACACATACTTACACATACTTAGACGCAGTTAATTATACTTACACGCACTAACATGCACTTACACGAACGTACACGCACTTACACGCACTTACACGTACTTACACGCACTTACAAATACTTACACATAATAACACGTACTTACACGTACTTCCACACACTTACACACACTTATATGCACTTACACGTACTGACACGCACTTACACGTACTTACACGCACTTACACACACTTACATGCAGTTACACGTACTTAGATGCAGTTACACATACTTACACTCACTTACACACACTTACACGCACTTACAAGCACTTACATGCACTTACACGCACTTACATGTACTTACACGCACTAATACGTAGTTACACCTACTTACACGCACTTACAGGCACTTACACACACTTAATACGCACTTACACAAACTAACACACATTTACAAGTACTTACACACACTTACATGTCCTTACACGCACTTATACGCAAATACATGCACTTATACGCACTTACATACACTTCCACGCACTTACATACACTTATCCACACTTACACGCACTTACACGTACTTACACACACTAACACGCACTTACACGTACTTACACGCACTTACACATACTTATATGCACTTACACGCACTTATGTGTACTTACACGCACTCACACGTACTGGCACGCACTTACACACACTTACATGTACTTACACACACTTACATGCCCTTGCACACACTTACACATACTTACACGTACTTACACGTACGTACACGCACTTACACGCACTTACATGTACTTATACGCACTTACACGCACTAACACACACTTATACATACTTACACGCACTTACACATACTTACACGCACTTAGACGCACTTACACCCACTTACAAGCACTTACACGCACTTACACACACTTACACGCACTTACACGTACTTACATGCACTTACACGCACTTACACGCACCTACACGTACTTACACGCACTTGCACACACTTACGCATACTGATACGTACTTACACGCATTTATAGGTACTAACACGCACTTACACGCAGTAAATTGTACTTACACGCACTTACAAGTACTTACACAAACTTACACGCACCTACATGCACTAACACGTACTTACATGCACTTACAAACACTTACATGCGCTTACACGCACTTACATGCACTTACACGTACTTACACACACTTACACGTACTTACACGCACTCACACGCACTTACAAGCACTTACACACACTTACACGCAGTTATACGTGGTTACACACAGTTACACACACTTACACATACTTACACGTACTTACACGCACTTACAAGTACTTACACACACTTACACGCACTTACTCGCACTTACACGCACTTACACATACTTACACGCACGTACACGCAGTTACGCGTACATACACGTACTTACATGCACTTACACACACTTACACGTACTTTCACGCACTTACACGTACTTGCACATACTTACATGCACTTATACCCACTTACACGTACTAACACGCACTTGCACACACTTACATCCACTTGCACACACTTTCATGCACTTACACGCACTTATATGCACTTACACGTACTTATATGTACTTACATGTACTTCCACATACTTACACGCACTTACACATACTTACACACACTTAAACGTACTTACAGGCAGATACATGCACTTACACACACGTATACGCACTTACACGCACTTACACGTACGTACACGCAGTTACACGCAGTTACACGCACATACATGCACTTACACGTACTTACACGTACTTATATGCACCTACACGTACTTACATGCACTTACAGGCACTTACACATGCTTACATACAGATAAACGCAGTTATACGCACTTACACGCGGTTACACACACTTACAAGTACTTACACGCACTTAGACACACGTACACGTACTTATACGCACTTATACACACGAATACGAAATTACACGTACTTACACGCACTTATACGCACTTACACATACTTACACATAGTTACACGCACTTACACGTACTTACACACACTTACACGCACTTACACGTACTTACACGCACTTACATGCACTTACATGCACTTACACGTACTTATACGCACTTACATGCACTTACACACACTTACACGCACTTACACGCACTTACGAGCACTTACACGCACGTACGCGTACTCACACGTACTTACACGCACTTATACGTACTTACACGCAATAACACACACTTTCAAGCACTTACAAGAACTTACACACACTTACACGCACTTATACGCAGTGACACGCAGTTACACACAATTACACGTACTTACACACACTGACACACACTTACACGCACTTACACGTACTTACACAAGCTGACACGCACTTATATGCACTTGCACACACTTACATGCAATTACATGCACTTACATGCAATTACACACACTTGCACGTACTTATACGCACCTACACACACTTCCACATACTTACACGCACTTACACCTACTTACACAGTGTTCCATGCACTTATACACACTTACACACACTTACATGCACTTGCACGTACTTGTATGCACTTACACAGACTTACACGCACTTGCACACACTTACACACACTTACACGTACTAACATGTACTTACACGTACTTACACGCACTTACATGCACTTACACACACTTACGCACACTTACATGCACTTACATGCACTTAAACGCACTTAGACGTACTTACAAGAACTTACATGCACTTACATGCACTTACACGCACTTACACATACTTACACACACTTACACTCACTTACACGCACTTACACATACTTACACACACTTACACGCACTTACACATACTTACACGCACTTGCACGCACTTACACATACTTACACGCACTTACACACACTTACACGCACTTACTTGCACTTACACGCACTTACACATACTTACACGCAGTTACACGCAGTTACACGCAGTTATATGCACTTACACGTACTTACAAGAATTTACACACACTTACACACATACGCGCACTTACACGCACTTATACGCACTTACATGCGCTTACACGCACTTACACGCACTCACACACACTTACACGCAACTACATACACTTACATGTACTTACACACACTTACACACATTTACACGCACTTACATGAACTTACACGCCCTTACATGCAATTACACGCACTTACACCCACTTACACGCAGTTACATGCACTTACACATACTTGCACACACTTACATGTACTTACACGCACTTACACACACTTACACGCACTTACACACACATACACGCAATTAATTGTACTTACACGCACTTACACGTACTTACACAAACTTACACGTACTTAAATACACTTACACATACTTACACGCACTTAAAAATCCTTACACGTACTTACACACACTGACACATACTTATACACACTTACACGTACTTACACGTACTTACACGCACGTATACACACTTACACGCACTTACACACACGTACACATAGTTACACGCACTTCTACGCAGTTACATGCACTTACACGCACTTACACGCACTTGCAGGCACTTACAAGCACTTACACGCACTTAAACACACTCACACGTACTTACACGTACGTACACGCACTTACATGCACTTACACGCAGTTACACACACTTATGCATACTTACACGCACTTGCACAAACTTACACACACTTACACGTACTTACACACACTTACACGCACTTTCATGCACTTACACGTACTTACACGCACTTACATGCACTTACACGCACTTACATGCACTTACACATACTTACACGCACTTACACGCACTTACCCACACTTACACGCACTTACACACAGTTATACACACTTACATGCACTTACACACACTTACACGTACTAACATGCACTTACATCCACTTACACGCACTTACATGCACTTACACGCACTTACACGTACTTACACGCACTTACACGCACGTACACACGCTTACACGCACTTACACATACTTACACATACGTACACGCACTTACACCCAGTTACATGCACTTACACGTACTTACACGCACATACATGTACTTACACGCATTTACATGCCATTACACACACTTACACGGACTTACACACACTTACACGCACTTACACGCACTTACACATACGTACACACACTTACACACACTTACACGCACTTACACACACTTACACGCACTCACGTGCACTTATACGGACTTACACGCACCTAGACATACTTACGCATACTTACACACACTTACACACACTTACACGCACTTATACGCACTTACATGCACTTACATGCACTTACACACACTTACACACACGTAAACACACTTACACACACTTACACGCACTTACACGCACTTACATGCACTCACATGTACTTACCAGGACTTACACGCACTTACACGCACTTACACGCACTTACACGCACTTACAAGCACTTACACACACTTATATGCACTTACACACACTTATATGCTCCTACACGCAATCACACACACTTACAAGCACTTACAAGAACTTACACGTACTTACACGCACTTACACGCACTTATACACACGAATACGCACTTACACGCAGTTACACCCACTTACTCGCACTTACACGCACTTGCACACACTTACACGTACTTACACGCACTTATACGGACTTACACACACTTACACACACTTACAGGTACTTACACGTACTTACACGCACTTACACATACTTACACGCACTTACACGTACTTACATGCACTTACACGTACTTATACGCACTTACACACACTTACACATACTTACTCGCACTTTCACGCACATACAAGCACTTACACGCACTTACACGCACTCACATGCACTCACACGCAGTTACACACAGTTACACATACTTACACACATTTACACACACTTACACGCACTTACACGTACTTACACGCACTTACACAAGCTTACACGCACTTATACGTACTTACACACACTTACACACATTCACATGCACTTACATGCAATTTCACGCTTTTATACGTACTTACACGTAGTTACACACACTTACACGCACGTACACGCACTTACACCTACGTACACAGTGTTCCACGTACTTATACACAGTTACACGCACTTACACGCACTTGCATGCACTTGTACACACTTACACATACTTACACGCACTTACACATACTTACACGCACTTACATGCACTAACATGTACTTACACGTACTTACATGTACTTACATGCACTTACACGCACTTACACGCACTTACAAGAACTTACAATACACTTTCACGCAGTTACACGCACTTATACATACTTACACGCACTTACATGCCGTTACACGTACTTACACATGCTTACATACACATACACACACTTACACGTATTTACACGTACTTACCTGCACGTACACATACTTACACGAACTTACACACACTTACACGCACTTACATGCACTTACACGTTCTTACACACACTTACATGCAGCTACACACAGTTATATGCAATTACACGCACTTACACATACTTTTACGCACTTATGCACACACACGCACTTACACGCACTTACACGTACTTACACACACTTACATGTATTTACACGCACTTACACACACTTACACGCACTTACACGCATGTACAAGCACTTACACGTACTTACACGCATTTACACGCACTTGCACGCACTTACACACCCTTACACGTACTTACACGCACTTACACGTACTTACACGCACTTACATGCACTTACACGTACTTGCACACACTTACATGGACTTACACGCACTTACACACACTTACACGCACTTACAGGCACGTACACATAGTTAATTGTATTTACACGCACTTACACATACTTACATGAACTTACACACACTTACACATACTTACACATACTTACACGCACTTACAAACACATACACGTCTTACACACACTTACAAACACAGACACGTACTTACACACACTTACACGCACTTACACGCACTTACACATACTGATACGCACTTACACGCACTTACACACATGTACACATAGTTACACGCACTCACACGCAGTTACATGCACTTATATGCACCTGCACACACATACACGTACTTACACACACTTACATGCCCTTACACACACTTACACGCACTTACACACACTTAAATGCACTTACACACACTTACATGCACTTACACGTACTTCTACGTACTTATACTTACTTACACACACTTACACACACTTACACGCTCTTAGAAGCACTTACATGCACTTACGCACACTCGCACGCACGTACACGCACTTGTATGCACTTACACGCAATAACACGCACTTACAAGCACTTACAAGAACTTACACAAACTTACACGTACTTACACGCAGTTACACGTAGTTACACACAGTTACACGTACATGCACTTACACAAGCTTACACGCACTTATACACACTTACATGCACTTACACTCATTTATATGCACTTACATGCAATTATACACACTTATACGTACTTACATGCACTTATACACACTTACACACACTTACACGCACTTACACCTACTTACACACTGTTCCACTCACTTATACACACTTACACGCACTTACACGCACTTGCACGTACTTGTACACACTTACACATACCTACACGTACGCAAACACAATTACACGCACTTACACGCACTAACATGTACTTACACATACTTACACGCACTTACATGCACTTACACGCACCTACGGGCACTTACACGCACTTACATGCACTTATACGCACTCACACATACTTAGAAGAACTTACATGCACTTACATGCACTTACACGCACTTACACATACTTACACACACTTACATGCAGTTACACACACTTACACATACTTACACGAACTTATACGCACTTACATGCATTTACACACACGTACACGCACTTACACATACTTACACGCACTTACATATACTTACACGCACTTACATGCACTTACATGTACTTACATACACGTACACGCAGTTACACGCGATATATGCACTTATACGTACTTACACGCACTTACACACAATTACGCACATACACGCACTTACACGCACTTATACGCACTTACACGCACTTACACGTACTTACATGCACTTACACACACGTACACGCACTTACACACACTTACACGTACTTACACGCACTTACACGTATTTACACGCACTTACAGGCACTTATACGCCCTTACACGCACTTACACACACTTGCACGCACTTACACGCACTTACCTGCACCTACACGTACTTGTACACCCTTGAATGCACTTACACGCACTTACACACACTTACACGCACTTACACGCACGTACACGTAGTTAAGTACACTTACACCCACTTATACGTACGTACACAAACTTACACGCACTTACAGACACTTATACATACTTACACGCACTTACACACACTGACACGTACTTACACACACTTATACGTACTTACATGCACTTACACGTACTTATATGCACTTACACACACTTACACACACGTACACATAGTTACATGCACTTACACACAGTTACATGCACTTACACGCACCTACATGCACTTACACGCACTTACACACACTTACACCCACTTACATACACTTACACGTACTTACACGCACTTACACGTACTTACACGCAGTTACACACACTAACACTTACTTATAGGCACTTGCACACACTTATACTCACTTACACGTACTTACACACACGTACACACACTTTCACGTACTTACACGTACTTACACGCACTTACACACACTTACACGTACTTACACGCACTTACACATACTTACACGCACTTACACGCACTTACCCACACTTACACGCACCTACACAGTTACACACACTTACACTCACTTACATACACTTACACGTACATACACGCACTTACATGCACTTACACGAACTTACATGCACTTACACGCACTTACAGGCACTTACACGCACTTACACGTACTTACACACACTTACACGCTCTTACACGTACTTACACGCACTTATACGCAGTTACACGCACTTACACGTACTTACACGCACTTACATGCACTTACACGCATTTACACGCACTTACACACACTTGCACGCACTTACACGCACTTACAGGCACTTATACGCACTTACACATACGTACACACACTCACACACACTTATACACACTTACACGTACTTACACACACTTACGTGTACTTATACGGACTTACACACACCTACACATATTTCCGCGTAATTACACACACTTACACGTACTTACATGCACTTACATGCACTTACATGCACTTACATGCACTTACACACACTTACACAAACTTACACACACTTACACACACTTACACGCACTTACACGCACGTACATGTACTCACACATACTTACTCGTACTTACACGCACTTACACACACTTACCCGCACTTACACACACTTACAAGCACTTACACATGCTTATCTGCACTTACATGCACTTATACGCTCTTACACGCAATCACACGCACTTACAAGCACTTACAACAACTTACACACACTTACATGCACTAACACGCACTTACGCGCACTTACACACACTTACACGCACTTACGCGTACTTATAGGCAGTTACGCATACTTATACAAAGTTTCACGCACTTACACGTGCTTACATGTACTTACATGCACTTACACGTATTTACACACATTTACATACACTTACATGCACTTACACACACGTACACGCACTTACATGTACTTACACGTACTTATACACACTTACGCATACTTACACACACGTACACGCACTTACGCGTACTTATAGGCAGTTACGCATACTTATACAAAGTTTCACGCACTTACACGTGCTTACATGTACTTAGATGCACTTACACGTATTTACACACATTTACATACACTTACATGCACTTACACGTACTTACACGTACTTATACACACTTACGCATACTTACACACACGTACACGCACTTACGCGTACTTATAGGCAGTTACGCATACTTATACAAAGTTTCACGCACTTACACGTGCTTACATGTACTTACATGCACTTACACGTATTTACACACATTTACATACACTTACATGCACTTACACACACGTACACGCACTTACACGTACTTACACGTACTTATACACACTTACACATACTTACACACACGTACACGCACTTACGCGTACTTACACGTACTTACACGTACTTGCATGCACTTACAAGCACTTACAAGAACTTACACGCACTTACACATACTTACACGCACATACGTGCACTTACACGCACTTACACGTACTTACACGTACTTATACACACTTACACATACTTACACACACGTACACGCACTTACGCGTACTTACACGTACTTACACGTACTTGCATGCACTTACAAGCACTTACAAGAACTTACACGCACTTACACATACTTACACGCACATACGTGCACTTACACGCACTTACACATACTTACACATACTTACACACACTTACATGCACTTACACACACTTACAAGCACTTACACGCCCTTACACACACTTAGACACACTTACACGCACTTACACATACTTACACACACTTACACACACTTACACGCACTTACACGCACTTACACGTACTTACACACACTTACACACACTTACACGCACTTACACTCACTTACACGTACTTACACGTACTTACACCCACTTAAATGCACTTACACGTACTTACATGCACTTACAAGCACTTACACGCACTTACACGCACTCACACGCACTTACACGTACCTATACGCACTTACACACAATAACACGCACTTACAAGCACTTACAAGAACTTACACGCACTTACATGCACTCACACGCAGTTACACGTAGTTACACACAGTTACACGTACTTACACACACTTACACGTACTTACACGCACTTACACGCACTTACACACACTTACACGTACTTATACGCACTTACACGTACTTAGAGGGATTTACATGCACTTACATGCAATTACACGCACTTACACGTACTTACACGCACTTACACACACTTACACGCACTTACACACACTACACCTACTTACACAGTGTTCCACGCACTTACATGCTCTTACATGCACTTACACACACTTGCATGCACTTGTACATTCTTACACATACTTACACGCACTTACACGCACTTACACGCACTTACAAGCACTAACATGTACTTACACGTACTTACACATACTTACATAAACTTACACGTACTTGCGTACACTTACACGTACTTATATACACTTACACACATTTATACGCACTTACAAGAACTTACATGCACTTACACACACTTGCACGTAGTTACACGCACTTACACATACTTACACGTACTTACATGCACTTACACGCACTTACACGCACTAACACGCACTTATACGTACTTACACGCACTTACACGCACTGTCACACACTTATACACACTTACACGCACTTAGACACACTTACACGCACTTACACACACTTACACACAGTTATATGCACTTACACGCAGTTACACACGGTTACACGCATTTACACACAGTTATACACACTTACACGTGCTTACATGCACTTACATGCACTTACACGCATTTATAGGCACTTACACACACTTACACACACTTACACGCACTTACACGCACTTACACGTACCTACACGTACTTACACACACTTACACATACTTACACACAGTTACACGCACTTAGACATACTTACACGCACTCACGCATACGTATACAGATTAACATGCACCTACACACATTCACACATACTTACACATACTTACACGCACTTATATGCATTTACACGCACTTACACACACTTACACATACTTACACACACTTACATGCACTTACACGCACTTATACGTACTTACACACACTTACACATACTTATATGCACTTACATACACTTACATGCACTTACACGCACTTACATGCACTTACACGCACTCATACGCACTTAAACGCACTTACATGCACTTACATGCACTAACACGCACTTACACACACTTACACGCACTTACATACACTTACACGCAGTTACACATACTTACACGCACTTACACACACGTACACACACTTACTCACAGTCATACACACTTACACGTGCTTACACACACTTACACACACTTACACACATTTACACGTACTTACACGCACTTACATGCGGTTATGCGCACTTTCACGGAGTTACACACACTTCCACGCACTTACACGTACTTACATATACTTACACGCACTTACATACACTTACACGCACTTACACACACTTACACGCACTTACACGCACTTACACACACTTAAACGTACTTACACACACTTACACGTACTTATACGTACTTACATGCACTTACATACACTCACACGTACTTGCACACACTTATATGCACTTCCACGCACTTACACGCACTTAGAAGCACTTACACGCACTTACACGCACTTACTCATACTTACGCATACTTACATGCACTTACATGTACTTACACGCACTTACACACACTTACACATACTTACACACACTTACACGCATTCACACGCACTTACACGTACTTGCACACACTTACATGCACTTACATGCACTTACACATACTTACACGCACTTACATGTACTTACACGCAGCTAATTGTACTTACACGCACTTACATGCACTTACACGAACTTACACGTACTTACACGTACTTACACGTACTTACACGCACATATAAAGACTTGCATACAATTACACGCACTTACACGCACTTACACGCACTTACACGCACTTACACGCAATTACACGCACTTACACATACTTACATGCACTTACACGCACTTACACACACTTATACGCAGTTGTACGCACTTACAAGCACTTACACGCACTTACACGTACTTACATGCAGTTACAGGGACTTACGCGCACTTACACGTACTTACACACACTTACACAAACTTACACATACTTACACGCACTTACACGCACTTACACACACTTACATGTCCTTACACGCACTTACACGCAATTACAAGCACTTACACGCACTTACACACACTTACATGCACTTACACGCACTTACGCGCACTTACACACACTTACATGCACTTATACCCACTTACACGCACTTACATACACTTTCACGTACTTACATGCACTTACACGCACTTACATGCACTTACACGCACTTACACGCAGTTACACGCACTTACACGTGCTTACACGCACTTACATGCACTTACACGTATTTACACGCACTTCCATACACTGACACGCACTTAAACGCACTTACACACACTTAACGTACTTACATAAACGTACAGGTACTTACACACACTTACACATACTTACATGCACTTACACGTACTTACTTATACTTATACGTACTTAAACGCACTAACACGCCCTTACACGCACTTACACGCACTGATACATACTTACACACGCTTACACACACTTACACGCACTTACATGCACTTACACACACTTACATGCACTTACACGCACGTACACACTCTAACACGCACTTACACGCACTTACACGTACTTACATGCACTTTCACGTACTAACACGCACTTACACGCACTTACACACACTTGCACACATTTACACACACTTATACGCACTTACACGCACTTACACGTACTCACACGGACTTATACGCACCTACATGTACTTACACGTACTTACATACACTTACACACACTTATACGCACTTACACGACTTACACGCACTTACACGTACTTACACGCACTTATACGTACTCACACACACTTACACACACTTACACGTACTTACACGTACTTACTTGCACTTATACGCACTTACACGTACTTACACACACGTACACATAGTTAAACACACTTACACACAGTTAAACGCACTTACACATACTTACACGCACTTACATTCACTTACGAGCACTTACACGCACTTACACACACTTACACATACTTGCACGTACTTCCACGCAGTTACATACACTTACACGTGCTTACACGCACTTGCACACACTTCCACACACTTATACGCACTTACACATACTTACACGTACTTACACGCACTTACACGCACTTAGATGCACTTACACGCACTTACACGCACTTACACGCACTTACACGCACTTACACGTACTTACACATACTTACACACACTTACACGCACTTGCACGCACTTACATGCCCTTATCCGCACTTACACGCACTTACACGCAGTTACGCACTTACACGTACTTACACGCAGTTACAGACACTTACACACACTTACATG
>SZWC01000224.1:81962-104878 GCA_023375785.1 Penium margaritaceum | reverse complement strand
ACCAAGAAAGGTCACAACAAAGGGGAGTGCTACAATTGTGGCAAACAGGGCCACTACGCACGTGATTGCCCCAACAAGAAGTCGGACCAGCCCGGGAAGGGCGGGAAGAAGGACGTCCAAGCCATGATGGCCAGGGAATCTACCGACTTGAAAGATCCGGAAGTCAAGGTGATCGACTCCGGATCAGGCTGCCACACACAATGCAACCGGGCGGCATTCGTCACCTACGGCGCCACCGAGCGGCGCATGACAGTGGCAAACGGCAAAACAGAGTTGGCCGCGGGCGAAGGCAATGCTCGCATTGAGTCGGTGGTAAACGGGAAAGTCATTCCGTGCACCATCTAGGACGTGCTCCACATGCCCAACTTTGGGGCAAACCTGCTGTCAGTGAGCCGCCTTACCGACAAGGGGCTCGAGGTGCTATTCAACAAGAAGGAGGCCATGATCCGGAAGGAGGGAGATGGCGAGGTAATTGTGCTTGGCAAGAGGGGGGAGGACCTCTACCTTCTTCGCACCAAGGTCCTTGCCGATGCGGTAAGGACTGACGCCGTCGACCTCGTGACGAAGGATGAAGGAAATCTGGACCTGTGGCACCGTCGCCTATGTCACATCGTTCCCTCAACTGTGAGGGACATGGCGAAGAAGGAAGTGGTGCGGGGCCTTGAAGTCAAGAGCCTCGACGCAACCAATGATGCCGTGTGCGAGCCATGCATGGACGGCAAGGCAACATGGCAGCTGTTCAATGGCAAAGGGACGCGAGCGTCGGCGAAGTTGGAGGTGGTGCACACTAATGTGTGCGGACCATTCGAGAGCTCCATCGGGGGCGCTCGCTACTTCGTCTCCTTCATCGACGACCACAGCCGCAAGCTCTACCTCTACATCATAAAGAGGAAGAGCGATGTCTTGTCTTGCATGCAGGAATTCGTGGCGGCTGTGGAGCGGCAAACGGAGTTGAAGGTGAAGGCGTTCCGGAGCGACAACGGTGGCGAGTACGAGGGCTGCTCGGTATGGATGAAGAGCAAGGGGATCGCGTGGCAGAAAACTACGCCACACTCTCCGCATCAGAATGGCGTCGCTGAGAGGGCGGACCGGACCATCCTCAACATGGTCCGGTCCATGTTGAGCGATGCCGGCCTCGCGCAGCGGTACTGGGGCGAGGCACAATGGACAGCGGCGTACATTATGAACCTGACGCCGACAAAGCCGCTAAAGGACGCGGAATCCAAGGTGTGGAAGACACCACAAGAAGTGTGGAGCAAGAGGAAGCCAACTGTGGCACACCTCCACACGTTTGGTTGCGTTGCACATGCTATTGTGCAGGCACGGGATGGGCGGGGCAGGCTGGACCCGCGGACTCGCCGGTGCATCTTCGTCGGGTACAAGAGCGGGAGCAAGGCGTACCGGCTCTTCGACCCGCGGAGGCAGCAGATTGTGAAGAGTCACGACGTAACGTTTGACGAGGAGAGTCGTTGGACGGACAAGGATGCGGGTCTCTCCAAGCGGGGGGAGTGGCTGCCACTCCTCGAGGGGGAGACGCCGGAGGACGCAAAAGAGGGTGACGTCCCATCGGCTCCAACCGGTGATAACCATCTGGTGGATGGTGGAGCGGCTGATATGCATTCAGCCGAGTTGGACGATGAGTCCGAAGCGCCGGCAGCACTGGAGCTGAATGAGGAGGGGGGGCGTGAGCCCCCATCTTCACAGTCCCCAAGAGAGGGGGAGCAGGCCAGCGTTGCGAGTGGCGCCGCGAGAGGGCAGCAGCAGCAGCAGCAGCGGCAGCAGCAGCAGCAGCCTCAACAGCAGCAGCCCCGGAGAAGCGGACACGCAAGGAGGACGGCAAAACGGTATGATGCCC
Source organism: Penium margaritaceum (assembly GCA_023375785.1). Taxonomy (NCBI): domain Eukaryota; kingdom Viridiplantae; phylum Streptophyta; class Zygnematophyceae; order Desmidiales; family Peniaceae; genus Penium; species Penium margaritaceum. The sequence continues at coordinate 103,023 of SZWC01000224.1, read as the reverse complement.
CGCAGGGCACCTGGACTGGGTTTGCTTGAGCGTTCTTTGCGCAAGAGGAGCCCGAGACCGTCAAGGAGGCGTTGCAGCAGAAGGATGGGGCTGAGTGGGAGGGAGCCATAAGATCTGAGCTTGCCTCCCACAAAGAGAACGGCACTTGGCAGCTGATTGACAGCATGGAGGGTGCAAAAATCATCGGCTCCAAGTGGATATTCAAAAAGAAGCTCACCAAGTAGGGGAAGGTGGAGCGGTACAAGGCGCGGCTGGTCGCAAAGGGATACGCCCAGCGAAAAGGAGAACACTACTATGAAACCTTTGCACTGGTGGCAAAGTTTGCCTCCATTCGCTCCATCCTCTCGGTGGCGGCGGCGCGTGACTATGAAGTCCACCAAATGGACGTGAAAACCGCGTTTCTCAACGACGACCTGGACAAGGAGGTCCTTATGGAGGTGCCGGAGGGGGTGGATGCGCCGCCGGGGAAGGTGTGCCGGCTTTGCAAGGCGCTCTACGGACTGAAGCAAGCGCCACTCATGTGGTACCTGAAAATGGACAGCTTCATGGCCGAGCTTGGCTTCAACCGCTGCGAGGCGGATCACAGCGTGTACGTGCGAAAGCGGCCGGGGTTGCACGAGATTGTGGTCCTCTACGTTGATGACCTCATCCTCGTGTCATCGGACATGGAGGAGTTGGTGAACCTGAAGCGGCAGCTGGGCGGTCGGTTCAAAATGACCGACATGGACGAGCTCGAGTACTACCTCGGCGTCGCCATCAAGAGGGACCGCAAAGCACGCACGCTTGAGATGGGGCAGGCAAAGTACGTACAAAAGGTGCTCCGCCACTATAACATGGAGGAGTGCAACCCCATCGGCACACCCATGACCACCACGTGTGAGCTGAGCTCGAGCATGGGCCCGAGCACGGACGAGGAGAAGGATGAGATGGCAGGTGTGCCATACCAGTCTGCAGTGCGGAGCATCATGTACGCCATGGTGGCGACGCGGCCCAACCTGGCCTTCGCGGAGGCCCAAGTGAGCCGCTACGTTGGTGACCCCGGGCCGTTGCATTGGCAAGCGGTGAAGCGGATCTTCCGCTATCTCAAGGCGACAAAACAGTCGCAACTCGTGTTTGGAGGGGGAACGCGTGATGACTCCCTTGAGTTGGTCGGCTACTCGGATGCCGACTGGGCTGGTGATGTGGATGACAGAAAATCAACATCGGGGTATGTGTTTGTGCTTGGTGGTGCAGCGGTTTCATCGGCAAGCAGGAAGCAAGACTGCGTGGCGCTGTCCAGCACCGAAGCGGAGTACATCGCACTTGCGGAAGCCGCAAAGGAGGCGGTGTGGCTGCGTCGGCTGTTAAAAGGAGATCGGTGTGCCCCAAAGGAAGCCGATGGTGCTCAATGTTGACAACATGAGTGCCATCAGACTGACCCAGAACCCGGTGCTACACAGGAGGACCAAGCACATCAAGATCCGGCATCACTACGCGCGGGACTTGGTGGCGAAGGGAGATGCGGCTATTGTGCATTGTGGCACTAAGCGCAAGCTCGCCGATGCCATGACCAAGGCACAGCCCAAGGACAGGCACGACGCAAGCTGCATGGAGCTTGGTCTGCGCTGTGAAGTTTAAAATGCTACACGTTCCAAGGACAGGGCATCAAGGCTGCGGTGCAAGGGGGAGATTGTTGACATGGTGTGCCCCTTGCCATGAGTGCCGTTGACCGTACTCCCTGGTTCGACCACTGAGGAGTAGTTGAACACCTGATCTGAATTTAGATTTGGATTCCTTGGATTGTTCCATGCAAGATCGAGCTTTGAATCGCTCGATTTGAGTGAGTATTCAGAAAGTTAGCCTAGCCCGAAAAACGGGTGTTGGGTGGGTGGAATCTGGTACCCGCCATAGGTGGCAGGATATTCCACCACCAGGGATCCGAGTTCATTCCTAATGGCCTCCAAATGCACCAGGGGCATGAATGAGGTGACCATAAGGACCTCCTTGACCAGGATGAACTTCTTGTTGACTTCTGGGCGAAGAAAGGCGCTTCGACGGGTCATCGTCGAAGCGCCTCCCGTTGCCTAGAGTGCAAGGCCAGGTGGGCGGCTCCACCAAGGGTTACTTCGATGGCCGTAGCAGGGGCTCTACTGCTCCGTTTGGGCATGCTTGGTTGCATTGGAAAGCTTAGATCACAGGCTATAAGAATCTGATGTAATCTCACTATACTAAGTGAAGAATGAGTGCGAAGGATGAGTGCGACGCGGCGCAATCGAGTAATGCTTTAATCTGCCGGCAAGTATGGTTCCCCTCGCCGTCTGCAGAACCAGCGGATAAAATTTTGGCTTTCAGTAGGATCCCCGGACGCTCCCGCTTCCTTCGCCCCACAGCAATACACTTGGCAACTCCGAAGTTGTCAAAGGACTTTCGGGGCTGGTGTTCGCTGATGCGGACGAAGCTTTCCCAGCAGATGGCCGCCCGCCACTCACTACTGGTTGCCGTTTCCCTGCTGCTTCTTCTTGCAGTCCTTCTTGCGGTACCCAGGCTTCCCGCAGAGCCAGCAGTTCCCACCATGCGGCTTGCTCTGCTGCTGGCCCCCTTGCACTGCATCGATCTCCATAGGGTCAGTTTCTGGGTGGTGTGCTCGACGCTGAAAATTCTCTTGCTTCTAACGGAAACCCCTTCGATGGCAACGTAGCGCGTCAACGCACTCAGTAGTGGCTACCATCGCCTGGAACTCCGTGATTCCACTGAGTGCCAGCGTGCGCTGAATTTCTGCCTTCAAGCCGTCATGGTATTTGTCTGCCATCTCCGGCTCGCTCATGTCGTCGATCTCCGAGCACAACGCCAAAAAACGACATGTGTACTCTTGCACCGAGCCGGTCTGCTTCAGCTGCTTCATCTTGTTGTGCGCGACCATGGAGGCGTTCACGAGATCAANCACTCAGTAGTGGCTACCATCGCCTGGAACTCCGTGATTCCACTGAGTGCCAGCGTGCGCTGAATTTCTGCCTTCAAGCCGTCATGGTATTTGTCTGCCATCTCCGGCTCGCTCATGTCGTCGATCTCCGAGCACAACGCCAAAAAACGACATGTGTACTCTTGCACCGAGCCGGTCTGCTTCAGCTGCTTCATCTTGTTGTGCGCGACCATGGAGGCGTTCACGAGATCAAATCGATCTCTGATGGCTTGCTCGAACTGTTCACATGTCGTCGGCACGCGAGCTTCAGCTTGCCCCGCGCCTGGCTGCCACAACACGGCATGTTGCACAGTTGCATTCCCACCTCCACCTCAAGTGGCCAACATATTCAGCTGCCTCCACCACTCCAATGCTGCTCCGCGTAGCAGTGTCACTACAAATGACACACGCACAGCATCATCCTCTGGAGGGTGACCCAGAGCCCCAAAGTAGCTGTTCATCGCGAACAACCAGGTCCGAACGCTTGCTCCCTTGACAGAGGGATTGAACGCTTCCGGAGCCTTTGGCTTTGGTCTCGGCGGACTCCTTGACCGGGCCGCCCCAACCTGTCCGGCGCTAGTCCCGTCCCACAGGTCAGCCATGTGCCGATTGAGCTGCTCTTTCTCCAGCTTGAGGGCTCCCAGCTGCTCCACAATCTGCTGCAGGGCCTGCTCCATGGCTCTAGATAAATTTTAGCCACTGGAGATCCTTCAAAAAAATTGGGCAGTGTTTCCGCAGTATTCGAAAAAAACTTCGGCAGCAATTCGGCAGTCTGGGACAAAAATCGGAGGTCTTCCAAGTGCGTGGGAGTCACTCGTTGTCTCCCGCGCTCGCACGGTAGGCTGTGTGGACGCTGTGGAAATGTAGAAAAATTCTCCAGAGGTTGGCTCGTGCGTTGGCTTCAAAGTCTGGTCTAGCAGTCTCCCTCTCGATCAGCCTCGACGTTGTCCGGCATAGTCCGTGCCTTTGCTCCTTGAAGTTTTGCGAGCTTCGGCAGCGCTTTCGCCCAACGCGTGGCTCTGGCTCCGATACCAGATGTGAGAGTGGGTGCTCTCTGGAGATCTAGCCTTGGTGTGTTGAGAGCACAGTCGTAGCGAAAAGATAGACTTGGAGATTTCTGGAGACCAGAGCTGGAAAATACAGGTTAATCAGATTGAACTGAGTACAGGGTATTCATACTGTCCGGCTGGCTAGCCCAAGCCTCAGCCTACTGCTTTCCTAGCTTGCTAAAACAAGCTACTTGCACCTAAATCCGGTGCTTTGCTTGCACTTGAACGTGGTGCTCTACGTGCACCGAATGCCTTGTGCGAGAAGTCCCCGGCCGTCGATCGTCGAGATCGACGTTTGATCTTGTCTTTTGGCGAGCCGCCTCGTTGCTCCCGTATGCCTCCCGCCGGTGGGTGTGGTCACCGTGTTGCGCACTCCACCGGGAGTGCTGCGACCGTCGCACGGTCGCAACCATCGTTCTGCTGTCGTCGTTGACCGCGGCTGTTGCCGGGAGCTCCCATTGGCGCACTCCCCTCGGCGGATAGCGTATCCGTTACGCTATTCGCCGAGGGGGTGAAAGCCACCCTCGCGTGGCGGTTACGGAACGTCGCGTGGGGATTGCCTGCAAAACAGCCCCCTAGCACCGACGTTACCCCCATGCCGGCGCTCGCTCACACGCTCGCTCGCTTGCTCCTCCTCCTCCTCGCTGTTGCGAGCCGTCGGGGTCCAGCCGGACCTCCCCACGAATATCCGCCCGGAATATCCGGAAAATGAAAATGGCAAGCATGCCCCTAAAACTCGGACGAGCCCCGAGTATGCCAGAACAAGTAGGGGCACCGCGTTATACACACACTTACACGTAATTACACGTACTTACACACACCTGCACACACCAATACGCACTTACACGTACTTACCTAGACTTACACGTACTTATACGCACTTACATGCACTTACACACACTTACACGTACTTACACATACTTACATGCACTTATACACACTTACATGCGCTTACACGCACTTACCCGTACTTACACGTACTTACACGTAGTTACACACACTTACAGGCACTTACACGCACTTACACGTACTTACATACACTTACACATACTTACACGCACTTACATGCACTTACATACACTTACACGCACTTACACGCACTTACACATACGTATACACACTTACACACACTTACATGCACTTGCATGCACTTACACAAACTTACACGCACTTACACTCACTTACACGTACTTACGTACACTTACACGCATTTACACACACTTACACACACTTACACGCACTTACACGTACTTACACATAGTTACACGCACTTACACGTACTTACAGGTACTTACATACACTTACACGCATTTATACACACTTACACACACGTACACACACTTAAACGGACTTACACACACTTACACGTACTTACATGCACTTACATACACTTACACATATTTACACGCACTTATACGTACTTACACATACTTACACACACTTACACAGACTTACACGCACCTACACGCACTTACATGCACTTACACACACGTACACACACTCATACTCACTTACATGCACTTACATGCACTCACACCTACGTACACGTACGTACACGCACTTACACGCACTTACAAGTACTTACACATACTTACACGCACTTACACATACTTATACACACTTGCAAGCAATTACACGCACTTACAAGCACGTACAAGAACTTACACGCACTTACACGCCCTTACACTCACTTACGCGCACAGACACGTACTTATACACACTTACACGCACTTACACACACATACACACACTTCCACACACTTACACGCACTTACACGTACTTATACGCACTGACACCCACTTACACACTGTTAATTGCACTTATACGCACTTACACGCACTTACACAAACTTACACGCACTTACACACACTTACACATACTTACACGCACTTACAAAGACTTTCACACAGTTACACGTACTTACACACACTTAAACGCACTTACATGCACTCATATGTACTTGCATGCACTTATACATACGTACACGTACTTACACACACTTGTACACACTTATTTGCACTTCTACGCACCTACGCGTACTTATACGCACTTACACGCACTTACACATACTTACACATACTTATATGTACTCACACGCACTTACATGCAGTTACATGCACTTACACACACTTATACGTACTTACACGCATTTACACGCAGTTACATGTAGCTACAGACACTTACACACACTTACGCACACTTACATGTATGTGTACACACTTATCCACACTTACATGCACTTACATGCACTTACAAGCACTTACACACACTAACACGCACTTACATGCACTTACACGTAGTTATACATACTTACACGTACTTACACGTACTTACACGTACTTACACATATTTACACGGACATACAAGCACTTGCACGTACTTACATGTACTTACACGCACTTACACGCACTTATACATACTTACACGTAATTACACACACTTATAAGCTCTTACAAGAACTTACACGCACTTACATATACTTACACGCACTTACATGCACTTACACGCACTTACACGCACTTACACACACTTACACATACTTACGTGCACTTACATACACTTACACGCACTTACAAGTACTTGCATGTACTTACACGCACTTACACGTACTTACAGACACTTACATGTACTTACACACAACTACACACACTTACAAGCACTTACAAGAACTTACACGCACTTACGCGCATGTACACTCACTTACGTGCACTTAGACGTACTTATACGCACTTATACACAGTTACACACACTTACACGCACTTACACACACTTACAAGCACTTACACGCACTTACACGTACTTGCACATACTTACACGTAATTACACGCACTTACACACACTTCCATATAGTTAATTGCACTTATACGCACTTAAAAACAATTACACAAACTTACACATACTTACACGTACTTACACATACTTACACCCACTTACGAATACTTACACACAATTACACACATTTACACACACTTACAGGCACTTACACGCACTTACATGCACTTATACGCACTTACACGTACTTACACACACTTACATACAGTTACACGCACTTACATATACTTGTACAGTGTTCCACGCACTTACACGCACTTACATGTACTTACATGCAATTCCACGCACTTACACGGACTTGCACGTACTTGTACACACTTACTCATACTTGCACGCACTTACACATACTTACACGCACTTACACGCACTTACATGCACTTACACGTACTTACACACACTTACATGCACTTACACGCACTTACACGCACTTACGCGTACTTACACGCACTTACATGCACTTACACACACTTACACGTACTTACTATCACTTACATGCACTTACACCCACTTACACGCAGTTATACGCACTTACACATACTTACACGTACTTACATGCACTTACACGCACTTACACATACTAACATGCACTTACACATACTGATATGTACTTACACGCACTTACACGTACTTACATGCACTTACACACACTTATACGCACTTACAAGTACTTACACGCACTTACATGTACTTACACGTACTTACACGCAGGTACACGCACTTTCACACACTTATACGCACTTGCACACACTTACACGCACTTACATGCTATTACACGCACTTACACGCATTTGTACGCACTAACATGCAGTTACACGCACATACCTGGACTTACACGTACTTGCATGCACTTACTCACACTTAAACGTACTTACGCATTCTTAATTGCACCTACACGCACTTACACGTACTTACACGTACTTAGATGAACTTACATGCAGTTATACGCAGGTACACGTACTTACACGCACTTACAAATACTTATATGAACTTACACGTACTTACACTCACTTACACGCACTAACACATACTTACACGCACTCACATGCACTTACACACACCTACACACACTTACACACACTTACACATACTTGCACACATTTATACCCACTTACACACACTTACACACACTTACACACACTTCCACACACTTACATGCAGTTAACTACACTTACAAGCACATACACGCACTTGCATTAACTTATGCGTACTTACACACACTTACACGTACTTACATGCACTTAGAAACACTTACACGTACTTACACGCACTTATTCGTAGTTACACGTACATACACGTACTTACACATACTTACACACACTTACATATACTTACACACACTTACATGCACTTACACACAGTTACACGTACTTACACGCACTTACATACTCTTACACGCACTTACACGCACTTACAAACAATAACACATAATTACATGTACTTACACGCACTTACACGCACTTACACGCACTCACACACACTTACATGCACCTACACGCACTTACATCCACTTACTCACACGTATACACACGTACACGCAGTTACACACACCTATACGTAGTTACACCCACCTATATGCACTTACATACACTCACACGCACTTATAAGCACTTACACGCACTTACATGCACTTATACACACTTATAGACACTTACACGTACTTATACGCACTTAAACACAATTTCACGCACTTATACGCAATTCCACATACTTACACGCACTTACACGTACTTACACGCACTTACATGTACTTACACGTACTTACACGCACTTACATGCAATTACACGTACTTACACACACTAACACGCACTTATACGTACTAACACACACTTACACACACTTACACGCACTTACACGCAGTTACACACCATTCAACGCACTTACACACACTTACACACACTTACACACACGCTTACATGCAATTACACACACTTACATGCACTTTCACGCACTTACACGCACATATACCCACTTACGTGTACTGACACGCACTTACACATACTTACACGTACTTACGCTCACTTACATGCACGTATACACTCTTACACGCACTTACACACACTTACACATACTTACCCACACTTCACGCACTTACAAGCATTTGCATACACTTACACACACTTTCACGTACTTACACGTACTTACACGTACTTATATGCACTTACACGCAATTACATGCACTTACAAGTAATTACAAGAACTTACACATACTTACACGCACGTACACGTACTTACGCACAGTTATACGCACTTACACGCACTTGCACGTACTTACACGCACTTACACGCACTTACACATTCTTACACGTACTTATACGCACTTATACGTACTTGCACACACTTACACGCACTTATACACACCTACATGTACTTATACGTACTTACATGTGGTGAATTGCACTTACACACACTTAAATACACTTACACAAACTTACATGCACTTACACCCATTTACACGTACTTACAAACACTTACACATAATAACACACACTTACACGCACTTATATGTACTTACACGCACTTACACGTACTTACACACACTTACACGTACTTATACCCACCTACACACACTTACATACACTAACATGTAGTTACATGCACTTACACACAGTTATACGCAGTTACATGCACATACACATACTTACACGTACTTACAAGCACTTACACGCACTTACACGCACTTACACTCACTTACACGCACTTACACGCACTTGCACACATTTACACACAGTAACACATACTTACATGCACTTACAGACACTTACACATACTTACACGTACTTACACGCACTTACACACACTTACACGCACTTACACGCACTTATGCGCACTTACATGTAATTACACACACTTACACGTACTTACCCACACTTACACGCACTTACACGCACTTAGACGCACTCACGCACACACACACACTTACATGCACTTACACGTACTCACATGCACTTTCACGTACTTACACGCACATACACGTACTTACGTATACTTACACACACTTCCATATACTTACACGTACTTACACACACTTACACCTACTTTCACAGTGTTCCACATACTTACACGCCCTTACACGCACTTACACACACTTTCACGCACTTACACGCACTTACACGCACTTGTACGCACTTACACATACCTACACGCCCTTACACGCACTTATACGCACGTACACTCACTTACATGCACTTACACGCACTTACATGCACTTACATGCACTTACTCGTACTTACGCGCACTTACATCCACTTACACGCACTTACACGTACTTACACGTACTTACAAGAACTTACATGCACTTACACCCACTTACACCCACTTACACTTACTTAGATATACTTACACGTACTTACACGCACTTACACACACTAACATGCACTTACACGCACTTACACGCACTTACACGCACTTACATGTACCTACACGTACTAACACGCACTTACACACACTTACACACACTTTCACGCACTTATACGCACTTACACACACTTACACGCACTTACACACACTTACATGCACTTGCACACACTTATACGCACTTACACGCACTTACACGCACTTATACGCACTTACACGCAATTACACACACTTATACGCACTTACACCCACTTACACATACTTATATACACTTACACGCACGTACACGCTCTTACACGCACTTACACACAGTTAATTATACTTACACGCAATTACACGTACTTACCCGTACTTACACACACTTACAAACACTTACACACACGTACACGCACTTATACACACTTACACGCACTTACACGCACTTACACATACTTACACGCACGTACATGCACTTACACGCACTTACATGTACTTACACGTACGTACATGCACTTACACGCAATGACACGCACTTATATGCACTTACACATACTTACATGCACTCATATGCACTTATCCATACTTACACGTACTTACACGCAGTTACACATACTTACACACACTTACACATACTTACACGCACTTACATACACTTACATGCACTTACACGCACTTACATGCACTTTCACGTACTTACACACACATACACACACTTACGTGTACTTACACACACTTACACACACTTACACATACTTACACGTACTTCCACGCACTTATAGGCACTAACACGCACTTTCCTGCACTTATACGCACATACATGCACTTACATGCACTTACACGCACTTATGCACACTTAAACGCACGTTCACGCACTTACACACACTTACATGCATTTGCACGCACTTACATGCACTTACACGCACTTACACTCACTTGCACCCACTTACACGCACTTACATGCTCTTACACACACTTACACGCACTTATACGTACTTATACGCACTGACACGCACTTACATGCACTTACACGCACTTACACGCACTTACACGCTTTTACACATACTTAACACGCAGTTAATTACACTTACACATACTTACACGTACTTATACGAACTTACACGCACTTACACACACTTACACGCACTTACACGCACTTATACACACTTACACACACCTACACACACTTACACGTACCTACACACACTTACACGTACTTATACGTACTTGCACACACTTACACGCACTTACACACACTTACACGCACTTACACGCAGTTACACACAGTTAATTTCACTTACACACACTTATACGCACTTACACAAACTTCCACGCACGTACACGCACTTACACATACTTACACATACTTACAAACAATTACACATACTTACACGCACTTACACGCACTTACACACACTTACACACACTTACTCACACTTACATGTACTTACACGCACTTGCATGCACTTATACACACTTACACGTACTTACATGCACTTATACGCACTTACACGCACTTACATGCACTTACACGTACTTACACGTACTTACATACACTTACACGCACTTGCATACACTTACACACACTTACACGCTCTTACATGCACTTACACGTACTTACACGTACTTACACACAGTTAATTACACTTACACAAACTTACACGTACTTACACAAACGTACACGCACTTACACACACTTACAAGTACGTACACGCACTTACAAACACTTACATGCACTTACTCATACTTATATACACTTACACACACTTACACGCACCTACACGCACTTACACATACTTACATGCACTTACACACTCTTACACATAGTTAAATGCAGTTACACATAGTTACACGCAGTTACACGCACTTACACACACTTACACACACTTACAAGCACTTAGACGTACATACATGCACTTACAAGCACTTACACATACTTACACACACTTACACGTACTTACACACAATAACACGCACTTACACACACTTACACACACTTACACACACATACGCGGACTTATATACACTTACACACACTTACACGTAGTTACATGCACTTACACGCTCTTATATGCACTTACACGTACTTGCACGCATTTACACGCAGTTACACACAAATAGACGCACGTACACGCACTTACACGCACTTACACGTACTCATACATACTTACACGCACTTACACACACTTACACGCACTTACATGCACTTACACGCACATATCTGTACTTACACACAGTTACACACACTTGAACGCACTCACACGCACTTACACTCGCTTCTACACACGTATACGCACTTAGACACACTTACATGCACCTACTCCCACTTACACGTACTTACACACACTTATACACTCTTACACGTACTTACACACACTTACACGTACTTACATACCCTTACACGCACTTACACATACTTCCACTCACTTACACGCACTTAGACGCACTTACACGCACTTGCACTCACTTACACGAGCTTACAAGTACTTGCACGTACTAACACGCACTTATATGCACTTACACGCACTTATATGCACTTACACATAATTACACGCACTTTCAAGTACATATAAGAACTTACACGCACTTACACGTACTTACTCGTACTTACACGCACTTACAGGTACCTATACACACTTAAACATACTTACACATACGTACACGCACTTACACACACTTACACGCACTTACACGCACTTACACACACTTGCACACACTTACACGCACTTACACCCACTTACACACACTTACACGCACTTACACGTACTTATACACAGTTAATTGCACTTACACACACTGACATGTAATTATACAAACCTACACGCACTTACACGCACTTACACGTACTTACACGTACTTACAAACACTTACACACACTTACACGCCATGAGACCCACTTATACGCACGTATATGCACTTACACGTACTTACACATACTTACACGTACGTACACATACTTACACACACTTCCATGCAGTTACACGCACTTACGCGTAGTTACACACACTTACACGTACTTACACGTACTTACACGCACTTACAAGCACTTACACGCACTTACACGCACTTACTCACACTTACACGCACTTACATGCATTGACACGCACGTACACGTAGTTACACATACTTAGAGGCACTTTCACACACTTACACACACTTACACACAATTACACGCACTTACACACACTTACACACACTTACACGCACTAACACATACTTACATGTACTTACACGCACTTACACGCACTTACACGTACTTACACGCACTTACACACACTTACACACAGTTACACGTACTTACATGCACTTACACGCACTTACACACACTCACAAACAGGTACACACACTTACACGCACTTACACGCACTTATACACACTTACATGCACTTACACGCACTTACATGCACTTCCATATACTTACACGCACATACACGTATTTAAATGTACTTACATGCACTTACACGCACTTACATGCACTTACACGCACTTACATGTACTTACACAGTGATCCACGTACTTACACGCACTTACACGCACTTACACGCACTTCCGCACACTTACACGCACTTGCACGCACTTGTATGCACTTACACATACTTACACGTACTTACACGTACTAACACGTACTTACACGTACTTGCATGCACCTACACGCACTTACACGTACTTACATGCACTTACACGCTCTTACGCACACTTACATGCACTTACACGTAGTTACACATACTTACACGCACTTACAAGAACTTACATGAACTTACACCCACTCACACGCTGTTACATGCACTTACACATACTTACACGCACTTACACGTACTTATATGCACTTACACACACTTACATGCACTTACATGCACTTACACGCCCTTACACGTACTTACACGCACTTAAACTTACTTACACGCACTTACACACACTTACACGCACTTACACCTACTTGCACACACTTACACGCACTTACACGTACTTACACGCACTTACACACAGTTAATTGCACTTACACGTACTTACACACACTTACACGAACGTATACGCACTTACACGGACTTATACGTAGTTACACGTACTTACAAATACTTACACGTACTTACACACACTTACACATACTTACACCCACTTACACGCACGTACACACACTTACACGCACTTACACTCACGTACACGTACTTACACGTACTTGCATGCACTTACACGCACTTACACACACTTACACGCAATTACACGCACTTACATGCACTTACACGCACTTACATGCACTTACACGCACTTATACACACTTACATGTACTTACACCTACTTGCACACACTTACACGCTCTTATACGCACTTACACGTACTTACACGCACTTACACGTAATTAATTACACTTACATGAACTTATATGTACTTACACAAACTTACACGCACTTACACGCACTTATACGTACTTACACGCACTTAGAAATACGTACATGCACTTACACATACTTACACACACTTACACACACTTATACGCACTTACACGCACTTACACACACTAACACATACTTATACGCACTTACACGCACTCACACACACTTACACAGAGTTACACACAGTTATACACAGTTACACATACTTACACGTATTTACACATATTTACCCGTACTTACAAGCACTTACACCCACTTACACGTACATACATGCACTTACATGCTCTTACACACACTTACACCCACTTACACGCAGTTACACCCAGTTACACGCAGTTACACACACGTACACGTACTTACACACACTTACATGCACTTACATGCCCTTACACGTACTTAAACACACTTATACGCACTTACATGCACTTATGCACACTTATACGCACTTACACGTACTTACACGCACTTAGACGCACTTACACACAATTACACACACCAACAAATACATACACGCGTTTACACGCACTAACATGCACTTACACGCACTTATATGCACGTATATGCACGTACATGCACTTACATGCACTTATTGGCACTTACACGCACTTACAAGTACTTACACGCGCTTACACGCACTTACATGCACTTACACATACTTACACGCACTAACACGCAGTTACACGCAGTTACACACACTTACACGCACTTACACGTACTTACACGTACTTACACGTACTTACACGTACTTACACGCACATACACACACTTACCTGCACTTACACGCACTTACACGCACTTACACACGCTTACACATACATACACACACTTACACGCACTTACACGCACTTACACGCGGTTACATGTTCTTACACGCACGTATATGTACTTACACACACTTACACATACTTACACACAGTAGCACGCAATTACACGCACTTTTATACACTTACACTCACTTACACGTACTTATACGCACTTACACGCACTTACATGCACATCCATACACTTACACGCACTTACACGCACTTCCATGCACGTATACGCAATTACACACACTTACACGTACTTACACGCACTTACACGCACTTACATATACTTACATGCACTTACTCGCACTTACAGGTACTTACATGCACGTATACACACTTACACGCACCTATATGCACTTACACGTACATACGCACACTTACACGCACTTACACGCACTTACATGTACTTACACTCCTTTGCACGCACTTACAAGCACTTGCACGCACTTACACACACTTACATGCACTTACACGCACTTATACGCACTTCCACGCAATTACACATACTTACAAGCACTTACAAGAACTTACATGCACTTACACATACTTACACGTACTTATGCGCCCTTACACGCACTTACACGTACTTACACGCACTTACTCACACTTATACACACTTACACGCAGTTGCATGCACTTACACACACTTACACGCACTTACACACACTTACACGTACTACCACGCACTTACACGCACTTACACACAGTGAATTGCACTTATATGCACTTACATGCACTTACACAAACTTACACGCACTTACACGTACTTACACGTACTTACACGTACTTTTAAACACTTACTCGTACTTACACGCACCTACATGTACTTACACGCACTTACACACACTTACACACACTTACACGTAGATACATGTACTTTCAAACACGTACACGTACTTACACGCACTTACACACTCTTACATGTACTTAAACGCACATACACGCACCTACACACACTTACACGTACTTACACACACTTACACGTACTTACATGCTCTTACATGCACTTACACGTACTTACACAAACTTACACGCACTTACACGCACTTACAAATACTTACATGCACTTACACATACTTACACGTACTTACACGTACTTACACACACTTACACGCACTTACACGCACTTACACGTACTTACACACACATACACGCACTTACATACACTTACACGCAGTTACACACACTTGAACATAGTTACACATACTTACACACACTTCCACGTACTCATACACACTTACACGCACTTACACGCACGCACACACACACACACACGCACTAACAAGTACTTGCACGCACTTACACGCACTTACACGTACTTACACGCACTTATACGTACTTAAACGCAAATACGCGCACTTACAAGCACTTACAAGAACTTACACGTACTTACACGCACTTACACATACTTACACACACTTGCACACACTTACACGTACTTATACGCACTTACAGTTACTTACATACACTTACACACACTTACACGTACTTACACGCACTTACACGCACTTATACGTACTTATACGCACTTACATGTACTTACACGCACTCACACACACTTACATGTACTTGCACACACTTACACGCACGTATACGCACTTACAAGCACATACATGTACTTACACGTACTTACACGCAGTTAAGTACACTTACACACACTTACACGTACCTACATGAATGTACACGCACTTACACACACTCACATGTACGTACACGCACTTACAAACACTTACATGCACTTACACGTAGGTACACACACTTACACGTAGTTACACGCACTTACACGCACTTACACATACGTACATGCACTTACAAGCACTTACACAGATGTACACGCACTTACACACATGTACACGCACTTACACACACTTACACATACCTATACCCACTTACAGTTACTTACACGTACTTACATGCATTTACATGCACTTACACACACTTACACGCACTTACAAGCAATTACACGTTCTTACTTGCACTTACACGTACTTATATACACTCATACGCACTTACACGCACTTACACGTACTTACACGTATTTACACGTACTTACATACACTTACACATACTTACACACACACTTACACACACCTACACGCACTTACACGTACTTACACATAATTACACATACTTACACACACTTACACGCACTTACACGCAGTTACATGCACTCACACACACTTACATGCATTTACACGCATTTACAGGCACCTGCACGCACTTACACGTGCTTACACGCTCTTACACACACTTTCACGCACTTACACGCAGTTAATTGCACTTAAGGACACTCTCACGTACTTACACAAACTTACACGTACTTACACGCACTTACACGTACTTACACACACTTACAAACACTTACATGCCCTTATACGTACTTACACGCACTTACACTTACTTACACGTACTTACACGTACTTACACGCACTTACACAAACTTACACGCACTTACATGCACTTACACACACTTTCAAGAACTTACATGCACTTACACGCACTTACATATACTTACACACACTTACAAGCACTTACACACGGTTACACGCACTTGTACGTACGTACACGCACTTATACGTACTTACAAGCACTTACACGTACTTACACGCACATACAAGCACTTACACATACTTACGCGCAGTTACATGCACTTATACACACTTATACGCAGTAACACGCACTTACACGCACTTATACACAGTTGCATGCAGTTACACGCACTTACACACACTTACACGCACTTACACGCACTTATATGCACTTAAACGTACCTACGTAGACTTACACGCACGTATACGTACTTACACGCACTTACAAGAATTGACATCTACTTACACACAATTACACGTACTTACACGCAGTTACACGAACTTACACGCACATATACGCACTTACACATACTTACACAGTGTTCCATGCTCTTACACGTACTTACATGTACTTACACGCACTTCCACGCACTTACACGCACTTGCACGTATTTACACGTACTTACACGCACTTACACATGCTTACACGCATTTAATTGGACTTACACATACTTATACACACTTACACACACTTACACGTAGTTACATGTACTTACATGCATGTACACGCACTTACACGTACTTACACGCACTTACATGCACTTACACACACTTACACGCACGTACATGCACTTACAGGTACATACATGCACTTGCACACACTTACACGTACTTACATACACGTACACGCACTTACACGCTCTTACACGCACTTACACACACTTACACGTACTTACATGTACTTGTACATGTAATTAATTGCACTTATAGACACTTACACGCACTGTCACAAACGTATACGCACTTAGACGCACTTACACATACTTACAGGTACTTACACGCACTTGCACACACTTACATGCACCTATACACACTTACATGCACCCACACACACTTACACGCCCTTACACGCAGTTAATTGCACTTACACGCACTTACACGTACTTACACAAACATACACGCACTTACACACACTCATACATACTTACACGCAATTACAAACACTAACATGCACTTACACACACTTACATGCACTTACACGCACTTATACACAGTTACACGCACTTACACATACTTACACACACTTACACGTAGTTACACACACTTACACATAGTTACGCGCGCTTACACCCACTTACACATACATACACGTACTTACAAGCACTTACACGAACGTACACGCACTTACACGCACGAACATACACTTACACACACTTACACATAGTTACGCACACTTACACCCACTTACATGCACTTAGACCCACTTACATGCACTTATACGTACTGACACGCACTTACACGCACTTATATCTACTTACACATACTTACACGCACTTACACGTAATCACACACTCTTACGTGCACTTATACACACTTATACGCACTTATACCCACTTATATGCACTTACACGCACTTACACATACTTACACGCACTTACACACACTTACACACACTTGCACATACTTACACATACTTACACGTACTTACACACACTCCCACGCACTGACATGTAGTTACATGCACTTACACCCACTTACACGTACTTACACACACTTACACGTACTTCCACGCACTTACACGAACTTACACGCAGTTAATTTCACTTGCATGCACTTACATACACTTACACAAACTTAGATGCACTTACATGTATTTACACGTATTTACACGTACTTACAAATACTTACACGTACTTACATGCACCTACATGCACTTACACGCACTTACAGATACTTACACGCACTTACACGTAGTTACATGTACTTTCATGCACATACACGCACTTACACGCACTTACACGCACTTACACACACTTACACGCACTTACACGCACTTACACGCACTTATACGTACTTACACGCACTTACACGTACTTACATGCACCTACATGCACTTACACGCACTTACAGATACTTACACGCACTTACACGTAGTTACATGTACTTTCATGCACATACACGCACTTACACGCACTTACACGCACTTACACACACTTACACGCACTTACACGCACTTACACGCTCTTACATGCACTTACACGCACATACACGCACTTACACACACTTACACATACTTACACACACTTACACGTACTTACACGCTCTTACATGTACTTACACACACTTACACGTACTTACACGCTCTTACATGCACTTACACGCACATACACGCACTTACACACACTTACACATACTTACACACACTTACACGTACTTACACGCTCTTACATGTACTTACACACACTTACACGTACTTACATGCAGTTAATTACACTTACAGACACTTACACGTACTTACACAAACTTACGCGCACTTACACGCACTTATACGTACTTACACGCACTTACAAAAATATACATGTACTTACACGTACTTACACGCACTTACACGTCCTTACACGCACTTACACGCAGTGACACACACTTACACGTAGTTACACATACGTACACGCACTTACACGCACTTACACATACTTACACGCACTTACACGTACTTACACACACACACACATACACACACACATACATACACACTTACAAGCACTTGCACGCACTTACACGCACTTACACGCACTTATACACACTTGTACGTACTTACACGCAATTACACGCACTTACAAGCACTTACAAGAACATACACGTATTTACACACACTTACACGTACTTACACGCACTTGCACACACTTACACGCACTTATACGCACTTACACGTACTTACACACACTTACACGCACACACAAGTACTTACACTTACTTACAGGCACTTACACGTACTTACACGCACTTACACGCACTTACACGCACTTACACACACTTACACGTACTTGCACACACTTACACGCACTTATACGCACTTACACGCACTTACACACACTTACATGCACTTACACGCAGTTGACTACACCTCCACGCACTTGCACGTACTTACACGAACGTACACGCACTTACACGCACTCACACGTACTTACACGCACTTACAAACACTTACATGTACTTACACGTACTTACACGCACTTACACGCACTTACACGCACTTACACGTACTTACACGCACTTACACGTACTTACACGCACTTACACACACTTACACACACTTACACGCAGTGACACACACTTACACGTAGTTACACATACGTACACGCACTTACACGCACTTACACATACTTACACGCACTTACACG
>SZWC01000224.1:61042-81752 GCA_023375785.1 Penium margaritaceum | reverse complement strand
CACTTATACGCACTTACACGCACTTACACGCACTTACACGCACTTACACGTACTTACACGCATTTACACGTACTTACACGCACTTACACACACTTACACACACTTACACGCAGTGACACACACTTACACGTAGTTACACATACGTACACGCACTTATACGCACTTACACATACTTACACACACTTACACGTACTTACACACACACACACACACTTACAAGCACTTGCACGAACTTACACGCACTTACACGCACTTACACGCACTTATACGTACTTACACGCAATTACACGCACTTACAAGCACTTACAAGAACTTACACGTATTTACACACACTTACACGCACTTACACGCACTTGCACACACTTACACGCACTTATAGGCACTTACACGTACTTACACACACTTACACGTACTTACAAGTACTTACACTTACTGACACGCCCTTACACATACTTACACGCACTTACACACACTTACACGTACTTACACACACTTACACGCACTTGCACACACTTACACACACTTATACGCACTTACACGCACTTACACGCACTTTCACGCAGTTGACTATACCTCCACGCACTTGCACGTACTTACACAAACGTACACGCACTTACACGCACTCACCCATACTTACACGCACTTACAAACACTTACATGTACTTACACGCACTTACACGCACTTACACACACTTACACGCACTTACACACACTTATACACACTGACACGCACTTATACACATTTACACATAGTTACACACACTTACATGTAGTTACACGCACTTACACGCACTTACACATATTTACACACACTTACAAGCACTTACACACATGTACACGTACTTACAGGCATGTACATGCACTTACACGCACTTACACAGAGCTACGTGCACTTATACGCACTTACATGCACTTATACACACTTACACAAACTTACACGCACTTACACGCACTTACATGCACTTACATGTACTTACACGCACTTGCACGCACTTATACCCACTTACATGTACTTACACGTACTTACACCCACTTACACGCACCTACACGCACTTATACGCACTTACAAGAATTACACGTACTTACATGCACTTACACGCACGTATACTAACATATACACACTTACACACACTTACACATACTTACACGTACGTACACGTACTTACATGCACTCACACATACTTACACGCAATTACACACACTTACACGCACTTACACGCACTTACACATACTTACACGTACTTACACACACTTACACCTCCTTACACGCAGTAACATGCACTCACACACACTTACACGTACTTCCACACTCTTACACGCACTTACACACACTTACACGCACGTACAGGAAGTTAATTGCACTTAAAGACACTTACACATACCTACGCGAACTTACACGTACTTACACGCACTTACACGTAGTTACACGCACTTACAAACACTTGCATTTACATGTACTTACACGCACATACACTTACTTACACGCACTTACACGCACTTAAACGCACTTACACACACTTACACGTACTTATACGCACTTACACACACTTACACACAGTTACACACACTTACACATAGTTACACGCACTTATACGCACTTACATGCACTTATAGGCACTTTCAAGAACTTACATGCACGTATACGCACTTACATATACTTACACGCACTTAGACACACTTACACATAGTTACACGCACTTACACGTACTTACACACACTTATACGTACTTAGAAGCACTTACACGCACATACACGCACTTACACACACTTACACGCATTTATGCGCAGTTACATGCACTTATACACACTTTTACGCAGTTACACGCACTTACACGCACTTATACGCAGTTACATGCAGTTGCACGCACTTACACCTACTTATACGCACTTATACGTACCTACGTACACTTACACACACTTACAAGCACTTACACATACTAACACGCACTTACACACACTTACACGCACTTACACGTACTTATACACACTTACACATACTTACATGCACTTACATGTACTTACACACACTTACACGTACTTACACGCACTGACACGTACGTACACGTACTTACACGCACTTACACGCACTTACATGCAATTACATGTACTTACACGCACTTCTATGCACTTACATACACTTACACGCACATACACGCAGTTACACGTACTTACGCGCACTTACATGCACTTACACGTACTTATACGCACTTACATGTACTTACATGCACTTACAAAGACTTACAAGCACTTACACGCACTAATACGTACTTACAAGCACTTACACGCAGTTACACACACTTACACGTACTTACACACACTTACACGTACTTACACGCACTTACACGCACGTATCCGCACGCATACGCACTTACACACACTCACATGCACTTACTCATACTTACACGTACTTACACATACTAACACACACTTATACGTACTTACACGCACTTACACACACTTACCCATACTTACACACACTTTCACGCACTTACACGCACCTATAAGCACTTGCACACACTTACATGCACTTACACATACTTATACGCACTTACACAAACTTACGCATACTTACATGCACTAATACACACTTACACACACTTACACAAACTGACACACACTTACACACACTTACACTTACTTACAAGTACTTGCACGCACTTACCCACACTTACACGCATTTACAAGAACTTACACGCACTTATACGCACTTACATGCACGTACACACACTTACAAGTACTTACACGCACCTACACACACGTACACAGACTTATACACACTTATATCCACGTCACAGTGTGACCATATCATATCATGTCACCATGTCACATGTACCTGTCCATTCCATCACATGACAGTTGCACCACATTATCATCATGACACATGGCAAAAATGGGAAACAATTGTCCCCCCCGCAAAACATGTCTGTTGAATTCTAGCTAGACGTCTAAAAAGGTGGTACAAAAAAGCGTTAAAAATGCTGCACGCGTTTTTTTACCTGTTTAAGCGCCTGGTTCAATGAATGGTACGGCATTTTATAACCCATAGGGTGCAGGTACCCTAGGCACAGGCGCAGGTACCCTTGGGACAAGCGCAGGTACCCTAGGCACAGGTGCAGGTAACCTGGGCACAGGCGCAGGTTCCCCAGGAACAGGCGCAGGTACCCTAGGCACAGGCGTAGGTACCCTAGGCACAAGCGCAGGTACCATAGGCACAAGCGCAGGTACCCTAGGCACAAGCACAAGTAGCATAGGCACAGGCGCAGGTACCATAAGCACTGTCGCAGGTACCCTAGGCACTGGCATATGTACAATAGGCTCAGGCGCAAGTACCGTATGTACAGGCGTAGGCACCCCAGGCACAAGCGCAGGTACCCTAGGGACGAGAGTAGGTACCCTAGGCACAGGCGCAGGTACCCTAAGCACATGCGTATGTACCCTAGGCACAGGCGCAGGTACCCTTAGCACAGGCGCAGGTACCCTAGGCACAGGCGCAGGTACCCTAGACTCAGGCGCAGGTACCCTAGGCATAGGCGGAGGTACCGTAGGCACAGGCGCAGGTATCCTAGGCACAAGCACAGGTACCCTAGGCACTGGCGCAGGTACCCTAAGCACTAGCGCAGGTAACCTAGGCACTGGCATAGGTACCATAGGCTCAGGTGCAAGTACCCTATGCACAGGCGTAGGCACCCCAGGCACAAGCCCAGGTACCCTGGGGACGGGAGCAGGTACCCCAGGCAGAGGCGCAGGTATCCTAAGCACATGCGATACCCTAGGCACAGGCGCAGGTACGTATGCACAGGCGCAGGTACCCTAGGCAGAAGCACAGGTATCCTAGGCACAGGCGCAGGTACCCTAAGCACTTGCGCAGGTACCCTAGGCACTGGCATAGGTACCATATGCTCATGCGCAGGTACCTTATGCACAGGCGTAAGCACCCCAGGCACAAGCGCAGGTACCCTAGGGACGGGAGCAGGTACCCTAGGCACAGGCGCAGGTACCATAGGCACAAGCGCAGGAATCCTAGGCACAGGTGCACGTACCCTATGCAGAGGCAGAGGTACCATAGGAACAGGCGCAGGTATCCTAGGCACAGGCGCAGGTACCATAGGGACAGGCGCGCGTATCCAAGACACAGGCGCAGGGACCCTTAGCACAAGCGCAGGTACCCTAGGCATAAGCGCAGGTACCTTACGCAAAGGCGCATGTACCCTAGGCAGAGGCGCAGGTACGCTAGGCACAGGCGCAGGTACCCTAGGCACAGGCGCAAGTACCCTAGGCACAGGCGCATGTACCCTAGGCACAGGCACAAGTACCACAGGCACAAGCGCAGGTACCCTAGGCACAGGCGCATGTACCATAGGTACAGGCGCAGGTATCCTAGGCACGAGCACAGATACCCTAGGCTCAGGTGTAGGTACCACAAGCACAGGCGCAGGTACCCTATGCACATGGGCAAATACCGTAGGCAAAGGCGCAGGTACCCTAGGCACAAGCGCAGGTGTCCTAGGCACAGGCGCACGTACCCTAGGCACAGGCGGAGAGACCCTAAGCACAGGCGACGGTACCCTAGGCACATGCGCAGGTCCCAGCACAGGCATAGGTATCCTAGGCCCAGGCGCAGGTACCCTATGCACAGTCGCAGGCACCCGAGGCACAGGCGCAGGTACCCGAGGGACAGGCACAGGTACCCCAGGCACAGGTGCAGGTACCCTAGGCATAGCCGCACGTACCCTAGGCACCGGCGCACGTACCCTAGGCACATGAGTAGGTACCCTAGGCACATGCGCAGGTATCCTAGGCACAAGCGCAGGTACCCAGGGCAGAGGCGGAGGTACCCTAGGCACCGGCGCAGGTACCCTAGGCATAGGCACAGGTACCCTAGGCACAGGCGCAGGTATCCTACGCACAGGTTTAGGTACCCTAGGGACAAGCGCAAGTACCCTAGACACAGGTGCAGCTAACCTGGACACAGGCGCAGGTATCATAGAGAGAGGAGCAGGTACCCTAGGCACAAGTGCAGGTAACCTGGGTACAAGCGCAGGTACCCTAGGCACAGGCGCATGTACCCTGGGCACAGTCGCAGGAACACTAGGCACAGGCACAGGTACCATAGGCAAAAGCGCAGGCATCCTAGGCACAAGCGTAGGTACCCTAGGGACAGGCGCAGGGCCATAGGCACAATCGCAGGTACCCCAGGCACAAGGGTAGGCAACCTAGGCACAGGCGCACGTACCCTAGGCACAGGCGCACGTACCCTAGGCACTGGCGCATGAACCATAGGCATAGGTGCAGGTACCCTAGGCCCAAGTGCAGGTACCCTAGGCACAGGCATAGGTATCCTAGGCACAGGCGTAGGTACACTAGGCACAGGCACAGGTATCCTAGGCACAGGCACACGAACCTTAGGGACAGGCGCAGGTACCCTAAGCACAAGCGCAGGTACCCTAGGCAGAGGCGCAAGTACCCTAAGTACAGGCGCAGGTACCCTAGGCACAAGCGCAGGCACCCTAAGTACAAGCGCAGGTACCCTAGGCACAAGCACTGGCGCAGGTACCCTAGGCACAGGCACATGTACCCTAGGCAGAGGCGCATGTACCCCTTGTACAGGCGCAGGTACCTTAGGGACAAGCGCAGGTACCCTAGGCACAGGCGCAGGTAACCTAGGCACAAGCGCAGGTACCCTAGGCAGAGGCGCAGGTACCCTAGGCACAGGCGCAGGTACCCTAGGCACAGGCGCAGGTACCATAGGCACAAGCGCAGGCACCCTAAGCACAAGCGCAGGTACCGTAAGCACAGGCGCAGGTACCCTAGGCACAGTCGCAGGTATCCTAGGCAGAATTGTAGGTACCCTAGGCACAAGCGCAGGTACCCCAGGCACAGGCGCAAGTATCCCAGGCACAGGCGCAGGTACCATAAGCATAGGTGCAGGTAACCTGGGCACAGGCGTAGGTATCCTAAGTAGAGGCGCAGGTACCATAGACAGAGGCGCAGGTACCCTAGGCACAGGCGCTGGTACCGTGGGTACAGGCGCAGGTTACCTGGGCACAGGCGAAGGTACCCAAGGCACACGCGCAGGTACCCTAGGCACAAGTGGAGGAACCCTAGGCACAGGCGCAGGTACCCCAGGCATAGGCGCAGGTACCATAGGCAAAGGCGCAGGTACTCTAGGCACAAGCGCAAGTACCATAGGGACAAGCGCAAGTACCCTAGGCACAGGCGCAGGTAACGTAGGCACAGGGGCAGGTACCCTAGGCACAGGCGCAGGTACCCTAGGCGTAGGCGCATGTAACCTGTGCACAGGCGCAGGTACCCTAGACACAATCGCAGGTACCCTAGGCACAAGCGCAGGTACCCTAGGCACAGGCACAGGTACCCTAGGCACAGGCGCAGGTACCCTAGGCTCACGTGCAGGTACCCTAGACACAGTCGCAAGTACCCTAGGCACAGGCGCATGTAACCTGGGCACATGCGCACGTATCCTAGGCACAGGCGCAGGTAACCTGGGCACAGGCGCTGGTACCCTAGGCACAGGCGCAGGTACTCTAGGCACAGGCGCTGGTAGCCCAGGCATAAGCGCAGGTACCCTAGGCACAGGCGGAGGTACCCTAGGCACAGTCGCAAGTACCCTAGGCATAGGCGCAGGTACCATAGGCAAAGGCGCAGGTACCCTAGGCACTGGCGCAGGTACATTAGGCACAGGTGGAGGTACCGTAGGCACAGGCACACGTACCCCAGGCACAGGTGCAGGTATCCCAGGCACAGTTGTAGGTACCCTAAGCATAGATGTAGGTAACCTAGGCACAAGCACAAGTATCCTAAGCACAGGCGCAAGTACCATAGGCACAGGCGCAGGTACCCTAGGCACAGGCGGAGGTATCCTAGGCACAGGCGCAGGTACCATAGGCACAGGCACAGGTACCCTAGGCACAGGCGTAGGAACCCTAGTCAGAGGCTCAGGTACCCCAGGCACAGGCGCAGGTACCCTAGGCATAGGCGCTGGTATCGTGGGCACAGTCGCAGGTACCCTAGTAACAGGCGTAGGTACTTTAGGCACTTGCGCAGGTACCCTAGGGACAGGCGCAGGTATCCTAGGCACAGGCACAAGAAACCTAGGCACAGGGGCAAGTACCGTAGGCACAGGGCAAGTACCCTAGTCATAGGCGTGGGTAACTTGTGCACAGGCGCAGCGCAGGTTCCCTAGACACATGCGGAGGTACCATAGGCACAGGCGCAGGTATCCTAGGCACAGGCAAAGGTACCCTAGGCACAAGCGCAAGAACCCTTGGCACAGGTGTAGGTACCCTAGGCACGGGCGCAAGTACCCTAGGCACAAGCGTAGGTACCATAGGCATAGGCGCACGTACCCTAGGCACAGGTACAGGTACCCTAGGCACATTCGCAAGTACCCCAGGTACAGGCGCATGTAACCTGGGAAAAGGCGCACGTACCTTAGGCACAGGCCCAGGTAACTTTGGCATAGGCGCAGGTACCCTAGGCATAGGCGCAGGTACTCTAGGCACAGGCGCAGGTACCTTAGGCCTAGGCGTAGGTACCCTAGGCAAAGGTGCAGGTACCCTAGGCACAGGCGGAGGTACCCTAGGCAGAAGCGCAGGTACCCTAGGCACAGGCGCAGATACCCTAGGCATAGGCACAGGTATCATAGGGACATGCGCAGGTACCCTAAGCAGAGGCGCAGGTACTCGAGGCACAGGCCAACTACCATAAGCACAAGCTCAGGTACCTTAGGAACAAGCGCAAGCACCTTAAGCACAAGCGCAGGTACCCTGGGCACAGGCGCAGGCGCAGGTACCCTAGGCACTGGCCGAGGTACCCTAGGCACAGGCGCAGGTACCCCTTGCACAGGCATAGGTACCTTAGGGACAAGCACAGGTACCCTACGCATAGGCGAGGGACCCTAGGCACCGCTGCAGGTACCCTAGGGACAGGCGCAGGTACCCTAGGCACAGGCGCACGTAACCTAGGCACAGGCGGAGGTACCCTAGGCACAGGCGCAGGTACCCTAGGCACAGGCGCAAGTACCCTGGGCACAGGCGCATGTACCCTAAGCATAGGCTCAGGTACCCTAGGCCCAACTGCAGGTACCGTAGGCACAGTCGCACGTATCCTAGGCACAGGTGCATGTAACCTAGGCACAGGTGCACGTACCCTAGGCACAGGCGCAGGTACCCTAGGCACAGGCGCAGGTATTCTGGGTACAGGCGCATGTATCCTAGACACAGGCGCAGGTACTCTAGGCACAGGCGCAGGTACCCTAGGCATAGGCGCAGGTACCCTAGGCACAGGCGTAGGTATCCTAAGCACAGGCACTGGTACCTTAGGCACTGGTGCAGGTACCCTAGCGACGGGCGCAAGTACCCTAAGCACAGGCACAGGTACCCTAAGCATAGGCGCAAGTACCCTAAGCACAGGCGCAGGTACCCTAGCGACAGGCGAAGGCACCCTAAGCACAAGCGCAGGTACCCTAGGCACATGCACAGGTACCCTAGGCATAGGCGTAGGTACCTTAGGGTAAAGCGCAGGTACGCTAGGCAAATGCGCACGTACCCTAGGCACAGGCGGAGGTACCCTAGGCACAGGCGCAGGTACCTTCGGCACAGGCGCAGGTACCTGAAGCACAGGTGCAGGTACCATAGGCACAGGCGCACGTAACCTGGACACAGGCGCAGGTACCATAGGCAGAGGCGCAGGTACCCTAGGCACATGCGCAGGTACCGTAGGCACAAGCGCAGGTACCCTAGGCACAGGCGCAGGTACCCTAGGCACATGCGGACATACCCTAAGTTCAGGCCCAGGTACCCTGGGCACAGGAGTAGGTAACATGTGCACAGGCGCACGCACCCAAGGCAGTGGCACAGGTATCATAGGGAAAGGCGCAGGTACCCTAGGCATAGGCACAGGTACCATAAGCACAGGCACAGGTACCCTGAGCACAAGCGCAGGTACCCTCAGCTCAGGCACAGGTACCCTAGGCAGAGGCGCAGGTACCCTAGGCACATGCAAAGGTACCCTAGGCACCAGCGCAGCGCAGGTACCATAGGCACAGGCGCAGGTACCGTAGGCACAGGTGCAGGTACACTAGGCATGGGTGCAGGTACCCTAGGCACAGGCTCAGGTTCCCTAGGCACAGGCGCAGGTACCCTAGGCACAGGCGCACGTACCCTAGGCACAGGCCTAGGTACCCTAGGATCAGGCGCATGTAACCTGGACCAGGCGCAGGTACCCGAGGCACAGGCCCAGGTACCCTAGGCACAGGCACAGGTACCCCAGGCACATGCGCACGTATCCTAGGCACAGGCGCACGTACCCTGGGCGCAGGTGCTGGTACCATAGGCACAGGTGCAGGTACCCTAGGCACACGCGTAGGTGCCCTGGGCACAGGCGGTGGTACCGTAGGCACACTCGCAGGTACCCTAGGCACAGGCGCAGGTACCCTAGGCACACGTGCAGGTACCCTAGACACAATCGCAGGTACCCTAGGCAGAGGCGCATGTAACCTGGACACAAGCGCACGTATCCTAGGCACAGGCGCAAGTAACCTGGGCACAGGCGTAGGTACCCTAGGCACAGGCGCAGGTACTCTAGGCACAGGCGCAGGTAGCCTAAGCATAGGCGCAGGTACCCTAGGCACAGGCGGAGGTACCCTAGGCACAGTTGCAAGTACCATATGCATAGGCGCAGGTACCATAGGCAAAGGCGCAGGTACCCTAAGCAGAGGTGCAGGTACCTTATGCACAGATGCAGATACCCTAGGCGCAGGCACAGGTACCCAAGGGACAGGCGTAGGTATCCCAGGTACAGGCGCAGGTACCCTAAGCATAGACGTAGGTAACCTAGGCACAAGCATAGGTATCCTAAGCACAGGCGTAGGTACCATAGGCACAGGCGCAAGTACCCTAGGCACAGGCGCAGGTATCCTAGGGACAGGCGCAGGTACCATAAGCACAAGCGCAGGTACCCTAGGCACAGGCCCAGGAACCCTAGGCACAGGCTCAGGTTCCCCAGGCACAGGCGTAGGTACCCTAGGCATAGGCGGTGGTAGCGTAGGCATAGGCACAGGTACACAGCAACAGGCGCAGGTACTCTAGGCACAGGCGCAGGTACCCTAGGGACAGGCGCAAGTACCCTAGGCATTGGCGCAAGAAACCTAGGCACAGGGGTAGGTACCCTAGGCACAGGGCAGGTACCCTAGGCACAGGCGCAGGTAACCTGTGCACAGGCGCAGCGCAGGTACCCTAGACACATGCGGAGGTACGCTAGGCACAGGCGCAGGTATCCTAGGCACATGCGCAGGTACCCTAGGCACAGGCGCAGGTACCCTTGGCACAGGCGCAGGTACCCTTGGCACGGGCGCACGTACCCTAGGCACAGGCGCAAGTACCATACGCACAGGCGCAGGTACCCTAGGCACTGGTGTAGGTACCCTAGGCACTGTCGCAGGAACCCTAGGCACAGGCGCATGTAACCTGGGAAAAGGCGCACGTACCTTAGGCACACGCCCAGGTAACTTGGGCACAGGCGCAGGTTCCCTAGGCACAGGCGCAAGTACCCTAGGCACAGGCGCAGGTACCCTAGGCACAGGCGCAGGTACCCTAGGCACAGGCGCACGTATCCTAGGGAAAGGCGCAGGTACCCTCAGCACAAGCGCAGGTACCCTAGGCACAGGCGCAACTACCCTAAGCACAAGCTCAGGTACCCTACGCACAAGCGCACGCACCCTAAGCACAAGCGCAGGTATCCTAGGCACAGGCAGAGGTACCCTAGGCACAGGCGCAGGTACCCCTTGCACAGGCATAGGTACCTTAGGGACAAGCACAGGTACCCTACGCATAGGCGAGGTACCCTAGGCACAGATGCAGGTACCCTAGGGACAAGCGCAGGTACCCTAGGCACAAGCGCAGGTATCATAGGCACTGGCGCAGGTACCCTGGGCACAGGCGCAGGTACCCTGGACCCAGGCGCATGTACCCTAGGCACATGCGCAGGTACCCTAGACCCAAGTGCAGGTACCCTAGGCACAGTCGCACATATCCTAGGCACAAGTGCATGTAACCTTGGCACAAGTGCACGTACCCTAGGCACAGGCGCAGGTACCATAGGCACAGGCGCAAGTAGCCTGGGTACAGGCGCATGTACCCTAGACACAGGCGCAGGTACTATAGGCACAGGCGCAGGTACCCTAGGCATAGGCGCAAGTATCCTAGGCACAGGCGCAGGTACCATAGGCACAGGCGCAAGTACCCTAGGCACAGGCATAGGTATCCTAAGCACAGGCACAGGTACCCTAGGCACAGGTGCAGGTACCCCAGCGACAGGCGCAAGTACCCTAGGCACAGGCGCAGGTACCCTAGGCACAGGCGCAAGTATCCTAGGCACAGGCGCAGGTACCCTAGGCACAGGCGCAAGTATCCTAGGCACAGGCGCAGGTACCATAGGCACAGGCGCAAGTAGCCTGGGTACAGGCGCATGTACCCTAGACACAGGCGCAGGTACTATAGGCACAGGCGCAGGTACCCTAGGCATAGGCGCAAGTATCCTAGGCACAGGCGCAGGTACCATAGGCACAGGCGCAAGTACCCTAGGCACAGGCATAGGTATCCTAAGCACAGGCACAGGTACCCTAGGCACAGGTGCAGGTACCCCAGCGACAGGCGCAAGTACCCTAAGCACAG
The DNA here is from genome assembly GCA_023375785.1 of Penium margaritaceum. Lineage (NCBI taxonomy): Eukaryota > Viridiplantae > Streptophyta > Zygnematophyceae > Desmidiales > Peniaceae > Penium > Penium margaritaceum. The sequence continues at coordinate 70,062 of SZWC01000224.1, read as the reverse complement.
GCGCAGGTACCCTAGACATAGGCGCAAGTACCCCAAGCACAGGCGCAGGTACCCTAACGACAGGCGCAGGCACCCTAAGCACAAGCACAAATACCCTAGGCACATGCGTAGGTACCCTAGGCACAGGCGCAGGTACCTTAGGGTAAAGCGCAGGTACCCTAGGCACATGCGCACGTATCCTAGGCACAAGCGCAGGTACCCTAGGCACAGGCGCAGGTACCTTAGGCACAGGCGCAGGTATCCTAAGCACAGGTGAAGGTACCCTAGGCACAGGCGTACGCACCCAGGCACAGGCATAGGTATCATAGGGACAGGCGCAGGTACCCTAGGCACAGGCGGAGGTATCATAAGCATAGGCGAACGTACCCTGAGCACAGGCGCAGGTACCCTGAGCACAGGCACAGGTACCCTAGGCACAGGCGCAGGTACCTTAGGCACATGCAAAGGTACCCTAGGCACAAGGGCAGCGCAGGCACCCTAGGCACAAGCGCAGGTACCCTAGGCACAGTTGCAGGTATCTTAGGCACAAGTGCAGGTACCCTAGGCACAGGCTCAGGTTCCCTAGGCACAGGCGCAGGTACCCTAGGCACAGGCGCAGGTACCCTAGGCACAAGCCCAGGAACCCTAGGCACAGGCGCATGTAGCCTGGACCAGGCGCAGGAACCCTAGGCACAGGCGCAGGGCTCTAGACACATGCACAGGTACCCCAGGCACAAGCGCACGTATACTAGGCACAGGCGTAGGTACCCTAGGCACAGGTGCTGGTACCATAGGCACAGGTGCATGTACCCTAGGCACAAGCGCAGGTGCCCTAGGCACAGGCGCAGGTACCGTAGGCACAGGCACAGGTACCCTAGGCACAGGCGCAGGTACGGTAGGCACAGGCAGAGGTAGCCTAAGCACAGGCGCACGTACCCTAGGCACAGGCGCAGGTACCCTAAGCACAGGTGCAGGTACCCTAGGCAGAGGCGCAGGCACCCTATGCACAGTCGCAGGCACCCCAGGCAAAAGCGCAGGTACCCTACGCACAGGCACATGTACCCTAGGCTTAGGCGCAGGTACCCTAAGCAGGGACGCAGGTACCCTAGGCACAGGCGCAGGTACCCTAAGCACAAGTGCAAGTACCCTAAGCACAGGCGCAGGTACCCTAGGCACAGGCGCAGGTATCCTAGGCAAAGGTGCACGTAACTTACGCACACGCGCAGATACCCTACTCACAAGCACAAGTACCCTAGGCATAGGCGCGGATACCCTAGGCAGAGGAGCAGGTACCCTAGGCACAGGCGCAGGTAACTTGGGCACATGCACAGTTATCATAGGCACATGAGCATGTACCCTAGGCAGAGGCGCAGGTACTCTAGGCACAGGCGCAGGTACCCTAGGCACAGGCGTAGGTACCCTAGGCACAGGCACAAGTACCCTAGGCACAGGCGCAGGTACCCTAGTTACGGGCGCAGGTACCCTAAGCACAGGCGCAGGTACCCTAGGCACAGGCGCAGGTTCCCTAGGCATGGGTACAGGTACCCTAGGCACAAGCGCAGGTACCCTAGACACGGGCGCAGGTACCCTAGGCACAGGCGCAGGTACCCTAGGCAGAGGCGCAGGTACCATAGGCACAGGCGCAGATACCCTAGGCACAGGCAGAGGTTCCCCAAGCACACGTGCAGGTACCTTAGGCACAGGCTCAAGTACCGTAGGGACAGCCGTAGGTACCCTAAGCACAGGCGCAGGTACCCTAGGCACAGGCGCAAGTACCCTAGATACAGGCACAGGTACCTTAAGCAAAGGCGCACGTACCCTAGGCACAGGTGCAGGTACCCTAGACACAAGCGCCGAACGGTAGGGACAGGCGAACTTACCCTTGGAACATGGGCAGGTACCCTAGGCACAGGCACAGGTCCCCTAGGGATAGGCGCAAGTACCCTACGCACAGGCGCAGGTAACATGGGCACAGGCGCAGGTATTCTAGGCACAGGCGCAGGTACCCTAGGGACAGGCGCAGGTACCCTAGGCACAGGGGAAGGTAACCCGGAGAGAGGCGCAGGTATCCTAGGCATAGGCATAGGTACTCTAGGCACAAGCGCGGGTAACCTAGGCACTGGCGCAAGTACCCTAGGCACAGGCGCAAGTACCCTAGGCACACGCGCAGGTACCCTAGGCATAGGCGCAGGTACCCTAGGCACAAGCGCAGGTAACCTGGACACAGGCGCAAGTACCCTAGGCACAGGCGCAAGTACCCCAGGCATATGCGCAGGTATCTTAGGCACAGGCGCAGGTACCCTAGGCACAAGCGCAGGTACCCTAGGCACAGGTGCAGGTACCATAGGCACAAGCGCAAGTGCCCTAGGCACAGGCGCAGGTACCCTAGGCATAGGCGCAGGTACCCTACGCACAGGCGCAGGTACCGTAGGCACATGCGTATGTACCTTTAGCACAGGCGCAGGTACCGTAAGCAAAGGCGCAGGTACCCTAGGCACAGACGCACGTACCCTCTTCACAGTTGCAAGCACCCTAGGCACAGGCGTAGGTACCCTAGGGACAGGCGTAGGAACCCTAGGCACAGGCGCAGGTACCCTAAGCACGGACGCAGGTACCCTAGGCACAGGTGCAGGTACCCTAAGGACAAGCGCAGGTACTCTAAGCACAAGCGCAAGTACCCTAGGCACAGGCGCAAGTACCCAAGGCACAGGCGCAGGTACCTTACGCAGAGGCGCAGATACCCTAGGCACAAGCGCAAGTACCCTAGGCACAGGCGCAGGCACCCTAGGCACAAGAGCAGGTATCCCAGGCACAGGCGCAGGTAACTTGGGCACTGGCGCAAGTACCCTAGGCACAGGCAGAGGTACCCTATACAACACAGGTACCCTAGGCACAGGCGCATGTACCCTAGGCACAGGCGTAGGTACCCTAGGCATAGGAACAACGTACCCTAGGCACAGGCGTAGGTAACCTGGGCACAGGCCCAGGTACCCTAGGCACAGACGGAGGTACCCTAGGCACGGGCGCAGGTACCCCAAGCATAGGCGCAGGTACCTTAGGCATAGGCACAGGCACCCTAAGGACAAGCGCAAGTACCCTAGGCCGAGGCGCAGGTAACCTGGGCATAGGCACAGGTATCCTAGGCACAGGCGCAGGTAGCGTAGGGACAGGCGCAGGTACCCTAGGCACATGCGAAGGTAACCTAGGCACGGGCGTAGGTATCCTAGGCACAGGCGCAAGTACCCAAGGCACAGGCGCGGGTAACATGGGCACAGGCGCGGGTACCCTAGGCACAGGCGCAGGAACCTTAGGTACAGGCACACGTACCCTAAGGACGGGCGCAGGTACCCTTAGCATAGCACAGGTACCCTAGGCACAGGCGCAGGTACCCTAGACAAAGGCGCAGGTACCCTAGGCACATGCGCAAGTACCATACGCACAGGCGCAGGTACCCTAGGCACAGGCGCATGTACCCCAGGCACAGGCACACTTACCCTAGGGACAGGCGGAGGTACCCTAGGCACAGGCTCAGGTAACGTAGGCAAATGCACATGTACCATAGGCACAAGCGCAGGTACCCCAAGCACAGGCGCACGTAACCCAGGCAGAGGCGCAGGTACCCTAAGCAAAGGCGCAGGTACCATAGGCACAGGCGCATCTACCCTATGCACTGTCGTAGGCACCCCAGGCACAAGTGCAGGTACCCTAGGGACTGGGGCAGGTACCCGAGGCACAAGCGCAGGTACCCTAGGCACAGGCGCAGGTACCATATGCAAAGTCGCAGGCACCCAAGGCACAAGCGCAGGTACCCTAGGGACAGGCAAAGGTACCCTAGGCACAAGCGCAGGTACCCTAAGCACAGACACAGGTACCCTAGGCACAGGCGCAGGTACCCTGAGCACAAGCGCAGGTACCCTAAGCACAAGCGCAGGTACCCTAGGCACAGGCGCAGGTACCTTAGGCACAGGCACAGCTACCTTACGCACAGGCGCGGATACCCTAGGCACAGGCGCAGGTATCCTAGGCACAGGCACAGGTACCTTAGGCACAAGAGCAAGTACACCAGGCACAGGCGCAGGTAACTTGGGCACGGGCGCAGGTACCTTAGGCAGAGGCACAAGTACCCTAGGCACAGGCGCAGGTACCCTAGGCACAGGCGCAGGTACCCTAGGCAAATGCGTAGGTACCCTAGGCAGAGGCGCAGGTACCCTAGGCACAGGCGCAGGTACCCTAGGCACAAGCGCGGGTACCCTAAGCACAGGGCTTGGTACCCTAGGCACAGGCGTATGTACCCTAGGCATGGGCGCAGGAACCCTAGGCACAAGAGCAGGTACCCTAGACACGGGCGCAGGTACCCTAGGCACAGGCGCAAGTATTTTAGGCACAGGTGCAAGTACCCTAGGCACAAGCCCAGGTACCCTAGGCACAGGCGCAGGTACCCCACGCACAGGCGCAGGCACCTTAGGGACAAGCGCAAGTATCCTAAGCACAGACGCAGGTACCCTAGGCAGAGGCGCAGGTACCCTAGGCACAGGCCCATGTACCCTAAGCAAAGGCGCACCTACCCTAGGCTCACGTGCAGGTACCCTAGGCACAGGCGCATTTACCCTAGGAAGAGGGGCAGGTACCCTAGGCACAAGGGCAGGTACCCTAGGGATAGGCGTAGGTACCCTAGGCACAGGCGCATGTAACATGGGCACGGGCGAAGGTATCCTAGGCACTGGCGCAGGAACCCTAGGCACACGCGGAGGTAACCTGGGCACAGGCGCAGGTACCCTAGGAACAGGCGCAGGTATCTTAGGCACAAGCGCAGGTACCCTAGGGACAGGCGCAGGTACCCTAAGCATAGGAGCAGGTACCTTAGGTACAGGCGCAGGTACCATAGACACAAGCGCAGGTACCCTAGGCACATGTGCACGTACCATAGGCACAGGCGCATGTACCCTAGGCACAGGCACAGGTACCCAAGGCACAGGCGCACGTACCGTACGAACAGGCGCACGTAACCTATGCAAAGGCGTAGGTACCGTAGGCACAGGTGCATGTACCCTTTGCACAGGCACAGGTACCCTAAGCACAGGCGCAGGTAACCTAGGCACAATCGCATGTACCATAAGCACAAACGCAGGTACCCTAGGCACAGGCGCAGGTACCCTATGCACTGTCGCAGGTACCCCAGGCACAGGCGCACGTACCATAAGGACAGGCAGAGGTACCCGAGGCACAACCGCAAGTACCCTACGCACAGGCGTAGGTGCCCTAGGCACATGCGTAGGTACCATATGCATAGGCACAGGCACCCCAGGCACATGCACAGGTACCCTAGGGACAGGCGCAGGTACCCTAGGCACAGGCGTAGGTACCATAGGCAGAGGCGCAGGTACCCTAGGCGCAGGCGCAGGTACCCTAGGCACAGGCGTAGGTACCCTAGGCGCAGGCGCAGGTACCATGGGCCGAGGCGCATGTACCCTTGGGACAGGCGCAAGTACCATAGGCACAGGCGCAGGTAACCTGGGCATTGGCGCAGGTATCCTAAGCACAGGCATAGGTTCCCTAGGCACAGGCGCAGGTAACCTAGGTACAAACGCAGGTACCCTAGGCAAAGGCGCAGGTACCCCAGGCACAAGCGCAGGTATCCTAGGCACAGGCGCAGGTATCCTAGGCATAGGCGCATGTACCCTAGGCACAGGCCCAGGTACCCTAAGCACAAGCGCATGTACCCCAGGCACATGCGCAGGTACACTAGGGACAAGCGAAGGTACCCTAAGCACAGGCGCAGGTACCCTAGGCACAGGCGCAGGTACCCTAGGAACAGGCATAGGTTCTCTAAGCAAAGGCGGAGGTACCCTAGGCACAGGCGCACGTACCCTAAGCATAGACGCAGGTACCATAGGCATAGGCGCAGGTACCCTATGCACAGTCGCAGGCACACCTGGCACAGGCATAGGTACCCTAGGAACAGGCGCATGTACCCTGAGCACACGCGCAGGTACCATAGGCACTGGCACACGTACCCTAGGCACAGGCGCAGGTACCCTAGGCATAGGCGCAGGTACCTTAGAGACAATTGCAGGTACCAGAGGCATAGGCGTACGTAACGTTAGGCACCGGCGCAGGTACCCTAGGCACTTGCGCAGGTACCCTAGGCACAGGCGCAGGTATCCTAGGCACAGGTGCAAGTACAGTAGGCACAGGCGCAGGTACCCTAAGCACAACCGCACGTACCCCAGGCACAAGCGCAGGTACCCTAGGGACAGGCGCTGGTATCCTAGGCTCAGGCGCACGTATCCTATGCACAGGCGGAGGTACCCTAGGCACAGGCACCGGTACCCTAAGCAAAGGCGAAGGTATCCTAGGCATAGGCGCGGGTACCCTAAGCATAGACGCAGGTAACCTAGGCATAGGCACAGGTACCCTATGCACAGTCGCCGGCAGACCAAGCACAGGCGTAAGTACCCTAGGGACAGGCGCAGGAACCCTAGGCACAATCGCAGGTACCATAGGCATAGGCGCAGGTACCCTAGGCACAGGCGCATGTACCCTTAGCACATGCGTAGGTACCCTAAGCATAGGCGCATGTACTCTAGGCACAGGCACAGGTACCTTAGACACAGGCGCAGGTACCTTAGGCACATGCGCACATACCAAAGGCACAGGCGCAGGTACCCTAGGCACAGGCGCAGGTACCCCAGGCACAGGCGCACGTACCCTAGGGACGGGCGCAGGTACCCTATGCATAGGCGCAGGTACCGTAGGCACAGGCGCATGTACCTTAGGCACAGGCGAAGGTACCCTAAGCACAGGCGCAGGTACCCTAAGCACAGGCGCAGGTAACCTAGGCACAGGCGCAGGTACCCTAGGCACAGGCGCGGGTACCCTATGCACAGTCGCAGGCACCCCAGGCTAAGGCGCAGGTACCCTAGGCATAGGCGCAGGTACCGTAGGCACAGGCGCAGGTACCTTAGGCACAGGCGCAGGTACCCTAAGCACAGGCGCAGGTACCCTAGGCACAGGCGCGGGTACCCTATGCACAGTCGCAGGCACCCCAGGCTAAGGCGCAGGTACCCTAGGCATAGGCGCAGGTACCGTAGGCACAGGCGCAGGTACCCTAGGCACAGGCGCAGGTACCCTAGGGACGGGCGCAGGTACCCTATGCATAGGCGCAGGTACCGTAGGCACAGGCGCATGTACCTTAGGCACAGGCGAAGGTACCCTAAGCACAGGCGCAGGTACCCTAAGCACAGGCGCAGGTAACCTAGGCACAGGCGCAGGTACCCTAAGCACAGGCGCAAGTACCCTAGGTACAGGTGCAGGTACCCTATGCATAGTCGCAGGTACCCCAGGCACATGCACTGGTACCCTAGGGACAGGCGCATGTACCCGAGGCACAGGCACAGGAACACTAGGCAGAGGCGTATGTACCCTAGGCACATGCACAGGCACCCCAGGCACAGGCAGAGGTACTCGAGGGACAGGCGTAGGTACCCTAGGGTTAGGCGCAGGTACCATAATCACAAGCGTAGGTACCTTAGGCACGAGCACAGGTATCCTAGGCACAGGCGCAAGTACCCCAGGCATAGGTGCACGTACCATAAGGACAGGCGCACGTACCGTGGGCACAAGCACAAACCCTAAGCACAGGCGCAGGTACCCTAGGCACAGGCGCGGGTACCCTATACACAGTCGCAGGCACCCCAGGCTAAGGCGCAGGTACCCTAGGGATAGGCGCAGGTACACAAGGCACAGGCGTAGGTACCCTAGGCACAGGCGCATGTACCGTGGGCATAGGCGCAGGTACCCTATGCACATGGGCAGGCACCCCAGGCACAGGCACAGGTACCCTAAGGATAGGCGCAGGTACCCTAGGCACAGGTACAGGTACCCTACGCACAAGCACAGGTACCTTAGGCACAGGTGCAGGTACCTAGGCACAGGCGCAGGTACCCTAGGCACAGGCACAGGTACCCTAGGCACAGGCGCAGGTACCCTATGCACAGTCGCAGGCACCCCTAGTAGAGGCGCAGGTACCCTAGGGACAGGCGCAAGTACCCGAGGCACAGGCGCATGTACACTAGGCATAGGCGCAGGTACCCTAGGCACAGGCGCAAGTACCCTATGCACAGGCGCAGGCACCCCAAGCACAGGCACAGGTACCATATGGACAAGCACAGGTACTCGAGGCACAAGCCAAGGTACACTAGGCATAGGCGCAGGTACCCTAGGCACAGGCGCAGGTACCCTATGCACAGGCACAGGCAACCCACGCACAGGCACAGGTACCCTAGGGACAAGCATAGGTACCCTAGGCTCAGGGGCAGGTACCCTAAGCACAAGCGCAGGTACCCTAGGCACAGGCACAGGTACCCTAGGTACAGGCGCAGGTACCCCAGGCACAGGCGAATGTACCCTAGGGACAGGCACACGTACCTTAGGCACAGGCGCAGGTACCGTAGGCATAGACGCATGTACCCTAGGCATAGGCGTAGGTACCCTTAGCACAGGCACGGGTAACATAGGCACATGCGCACGTATCCTAAGCACATGCGCGGGTACCCTATACACATGCGCGGGTACCCTAGACACAGTCGCAGGCATCCCAGGCACAGGCGCAGGTACCTTAGGGACAGGCGCAGGTACCCGAGGCACAGGAGCAAGTACCCTAAGCATAGGCGCAGGTACCCTAGGCACAGGCGCAAGTACCCTATGCATAGGCGCAGGCACCCCAGGCACAGGCACAGGGACCCTAGGGACAGGCGCAGGTACCTTAGGCACAAGCGCAAGTACCCTTAGCACAAACATAGGTACCCTAGGCAGAGGTGCAGGTACCTAGGCACAGGCGCAGGTACACTAGGCAGAGGCGCAGGTACCCAATGCACAGGCGCAGGGTATGAGTAAAAAAACGGCGCATAGTTTTTTATGCTGTTTTTTACGCAGCGTTATTTACGCCGCATCTTAATGAAAGCTGCGCCAGTTTTTTCCTTCATGTTCAAAAGTTTAGGTGCCCCCCCCCCCCCTCCCCGGGGGCCCATGCCCCAAGCTTA
>SZWC01000224.1:35428-46529 GCA_023375785.1 Penium margaritaceum | reverse complement strand
GAAGCTGGGTTGGAAGTTGGGTTGGAAGTTGGGTTGAACGTTGGGTCAGAAGTTGGGTTAGAAGCTAGGTTGGAAGTTGGGTTGGAATTTCATTGGAAAATGGGATTGAAGTTGGGTTGAAGGCTAGGTTTAAAGTTGGGCTGAAAGTTGGGTTGGAATTTGCGTTGCAAATTGGGTTAGAAGTTGGTTTGGAAGTTGGATTGGAAGTTAGGATGGATGTTGGGTTGGAAGTTGGGTTGGAAGTTGGGTTGCAAGTTGGGTTGGAAGTTGGGCTGGAAGTTGGGATGCAAGTTGGGATGGAAGTTGGGTTGGAAGTTTGGTTGGATGTTGGGTTATATGTTGGGTTGGAATATGGGCTGGAAGTTGGGTTGGAAGTTGGGTTGAAAGTTTGGTTGGAAGCTGGTTTGGAGGCTGGGTTTGAAGTTGGGAGGAAAGTTGGGTTTGAGGTTGGGTTGGAAGTTGGGTTGGAAGTTGGGTTGGAAGTTGGGCTGGAAGTTGGGTTGCATGTTGGGTTGGAAGTTAGGATGGAAATTGGGATGGAAGTAGGGTTTGAAGTTGGGATAGAAGTTGGGATGATAGTTGGGATGGCAGCCGGGTTGGAATTTATACTGAAAGTTAGGTGTCATATTGGGTTGGAAGTTGAGTTGGAAGTTGGGTTGGGAGTTGGGTTGGAAGTAGGGTTGGATGTTGGGTTTGAAGTTGGGTTGGAATTTGGGTTGGAAGTTGGGTTGGAAGTTGGGTTGGGAGTTGAGATGGAAATAGGGATGGAAGTTGGGTTGGATGTTGGGATGGAAGTTGGGATGAAGGTTGGGTTGTAAGTTGGGTTGGAAGCTTGGTTGGAAGTTGGGTTGGAAGTTGGGATGGATGTTGGATTTGAAGCTCGTTTGAAAGTTGGGTTGGAAGTTGGGTTCGGAGTTGTGTTGAAGGTTGGGTTGGTAGTTGGATTGAAAGTTGGGTTGGAAGTTGGTTTAAATGTTGGGTTGGTAGTTGGGTTGGAAGTTGCGTTGGGATTTGGGTTGGAAGTTGGGTTGGAAGTTGGGTTGGTAGTTTGGATGGAAGTTTGGTTGGTAGTGTGGATGGAAGTTGGGTTCGCATGCATCCTTTGGTTGGTCACTGTGCACGCTAGCCACACCATGCGACTACTTGTTGACGACTGTGTTCATGACCACTGTGTTTCTGACCACTGTGTTTCTGACCAGTGTGTTTCTGACCAGCGTGTTTCTGGCCAGTAAGTTTCTGACCAGTGCGTTTCTGACCTCGGTGTTTCTGAGCACTGTGTTTCTGACCATTGTGTTTCTGACTTCTGTGTTTTTGACCAGTGTGTTTCTAACCACTGTGTTTCTGACCTGTGTGTTTCCGACCTCTGAGTTTTTTACCACTGTGTTCCTGACCACTGTGTTTCTGACAGTGTGTTTCCAACCACTGTGTATCTGACCAGTGTGTTTCTGACCAGTGTGTTTATGACCGCCGTGTTTCTGACCACTGTGTTTTTTATCAATGTGTTTCTGACAACTGTGTTTCTGACCACTGTGTTTCTGACTAGTGTGTTTCCAAACAGTGTGTTTCTGACCTTTGTGTTTCTGATCACTGTGTTTCTGACCATTGTCTTTATGACCAGGTTGTGTCTGACCAGTGTGTTTCTAACCACTGTGTTTCTGAACAGTGTGTTTCTGGCCACTGTGTGTCTGACCACTGTGTCTCTGACCACTGTGTTTCTGACCACTGTGTTTCTAACCAGTGTATTTATGACCAGTGTGTTTCTGACCAGTGTTGTTCTGACCACTGTGTTTCTGACCACTGTGTTTCTGAACACTGTGTTTCAAACTACAGTGTTTCTGGCAACTGTGTTTCCGACCACTGTATGTCTGACCACCGTGTTTTTGACCAGTGTGTTTCTGACCACTGTGCTCCTGACCAGTGTGTTTCTGACCAGTGTGTTTCTGACCACTGTTTTTCTGAAGACTGTGTTTCTGACCAGTGTGTCTCTGACCAGTGTGTTTCTGGCCACTCTGTTTCTGACCACTGTGTTTGTGACCACTGTATTTCTGACCGCTGTGTTTCTTACCTCTGTGTTTCTGACCAGTGTGTTTATGACCAGTGTGTTTCTGACCTCTGTGGTTGTGACCACTGTGTTTCTGACCACTGTGTTTCTGACCACTGTGTTTCTTACAAGTGTGTTTTTCACCAATGTGTTTCTGATCAATGTGTTAATGACCACTGTGTTTCTTACCACTGTGTTTCTGACCACTGTGTTTCTGACCACTGTGTTTCTAAACACTATGTTTCTGACCACTGCTTTTCTGACTTCTGTCTTTCTGACCAGTGTGTTTCTGACCAATGTGTTTCTGAACAGTGTGTTAATGACCACTGTGTTTCTGACTACTGTGTTTCTGACCACTGTGTTTCTAGCCACTGTATTTCTGGCCAGTGTATTTCTGACCACTGTGTTTCTGACTAGTGTGTTTCTGACCACTGTGTTTCTGACCACTGTGTTTCTGACCATTGTGTTTCTGATCAGTGTGTTTCTGACCAGTGTGTTTCTGACGACTGTGTTTCTGAATACTGTGTTTCTGACCACTGTGTTTCTGACCACTGTGTTTTTTACCACTGTGTTTCTGACCACTGTGTTTCTGACCAGTGTGTGTCTGACCACTGTGTTTCTGAACACTGTGTTTATGACCACTGTGTTTCTGACCACTGTATTTCTGACCAGTGTGTTTCTGACCAGTGTGTTTCTGACCACTGTGTTTCTGACCAATGTGTTTCTGACCCGTGTGTTTCTGACCACTGTGTTTCTGACCACTGTGGTTCTGACCACTGTGTCCCTGACCACTGTGTATCTGACCAATGTGTTTCCGACCACTATGTTTCTGACCATTGTGTTTCTGACCACTGTGTTTCTGACCACTGTGTTTCAGACCACTGTGTTTCTGACCACTGTGTTTCTGACCAGTGTTTTGCTGACCAGTGTGTTGCTGACCACTGTGTTTCTGAATACTGTGTTTCTGACCACTGTGTTTCCAACATTGTATTCCTTACCAGTGTGTTTCTGACCACTGTGTTTCTGACCAGTGTGTTTATGACCACTATGTTTCTGACCACTGTGTTTCTGACGACTGTGTTTGTGGTCAGTGTGTTTCTGACCAGTGTGTTTCTGACAACTGTGTTTCTGACTACTGTGTTTCTGACCACTGTGTTTCTGACCACTGTGTTCTCGACCACTGTGTTTCAAACCACGGTGTTTCTGGCCACTGTGTTTCCGACCAATGTATTATGACCACTTGTGTTTTAGACCATTGCGTTTCTGACCAGTGTGTTTATGACCAGAGTGTTTCTGACCAGTGTGTTTCTGACCATTGTGTTTCTAACCACTGTGTTTCTGACCAGTGTGTTTCTAACCAGTGTGTTTCTGACCAGTGTGTTTCTGACCACTGTGTTTCTCACCAGTTTGTTTCTGACCACTGTGTTTCTGACCAGTGTGTTTCTGACCACTGTGTTTCTGACCACTGTGTTTCTGACCACTGTGTGTCGACCAGTGTGTTTCTGACCACTGTGTTTCTCACCAGTTTGTTTCTGACCACTGTGTTTCTGACCAGTGTGTTTCTGACCACTGTGTGTCGACCAGTGTGTTTCTGACCACTGTGTTTCTGACCACTGTGTTTCTGACCACCGTGTTTCTGACCACTTTGTTTCCGACCAGTGGGTTCCTGACTAGTGTGTTTCTGACCAGTGTGTTTCTGACCACTGTGTTTCCGACCACTGTGTTTCTGACCACTGTGTTTCTGACCAGTGTGTTTCTGACCAGTGTGTTTCCGACGACTTTGTTTCTGAACAATGTGTTTCTAACCAGTGTGTTTCTGACCACTGTGTTTCTGACCTATGTGTTCCTCACCACTGTGTTTCTGACCAGTGTGTTTCTCATCACCGTGTTTCTTACCAATGTGTTTATGAGCAGTGTGTTTCTGACCAGTGTGTTTCTGACCAGTGTGTTTGTGACCAGAGCGTTTCTGACCACTGTATTTCAGACCACAGTGTTTCTGACCACTGTGTTTCTGACCACTGTGTTTCTGACCACTGTGCTTCTGACCACTGCGTTTATGACCACAGTGTTTCTGACAAATGTGATTCTGACCACTGTGTTTCTGAGCACTGTGTTTCTGACCATCCTGTTTCTGACCACTGTGTTTCTGACCAGTATGTTTCCGACCACTGTGTTTCTGACCAGTGTGTTTCTGACCACCGTGTTTCCGAAACCTGTGTTTCTGACCAGTGTGTTTCTGACCACTGTGTTTCTGACCACGGTGTTTGTGACCAGTGTGTTTCTGACCACTGTTTTTGTGACCAGTATGTTTCTGACCAGTGTGTTTCTGACCAGTGTATTTCTGACCAGCATGATTCTGACCAGTGTGCTTCTGACCAGTGTGTTTCTGACCACTGTGTTTGTGACCAGTATGTTTCTGACCAGTGTGTTTCTGACCAGTGTGTTTCTGACCAGTGTGTTTCTGACCACCATGATTCTGACCAGTGTGCTTCTGACCAGTGTGTTTCTGACCAGTGTGTTTCAGACCAGTGTGTTTCTGACCATTGTGATTATGACCACTGTGTTTTTGACCAGTGAGTTTCTGACCACCCTGTTTCTGACCATTGTGTTTATGACCGGTGTGTTTCTGACCACTGTGGTTCTGACCTCCGTGTTTCTGACCAGTGTGTTTATGACTTGTGTGTTTCTGACCACTGTGTTTCTGAGCACTGTGTTTCTGACCACTTTGTTTGTGAGCACTGTGTTTCTGACCATTGTGTTTCTGAGCACTGTGTTGTAGATCACTCTCTTTCTGACCACTGTGTTTCTGACAGTGTGTTTCCGACCACTGTGTTTCTGACCTGTGTGTTTCTGACCAGTGTGTGTATGACCACTCTGTTTATGACCACTGTGTTTATGAGCAGTGTGTTATGACCACGCTGTTTTTGACCACTGTGTTTCTGACCACTCTGTTTGTGACCACTGTGTTTCTGACCACTGTGTTTCTGACAACTGCGTTTCTGACCAGTGTGTTTCTGACCACTGTGTTTCTGACCAGTGTGTTTCTGACCACACTGTTTCTGATCAGTGTGTTTCTGACCACTGTGTTTCTGACCATTGTGTTTCTGACCAGTGTGTTTCTGACCACTGTGTTTCTGACCAATGTGTTTTTTACCACTGTGATTCTGACCGCTGTGTTTCTGACCAGTGTGTTTCTGACCACTGTGTTTCAGACCACTGTGTTTCTGACCACCGTGTTTCTGACCGGTGTTTTTCTGACCAGTGTGTTGCTGACCACTGTGTTTCTGAATACTGTGTTTCTGACCACTGTGTTTCCAACCCTGTATTCCTTACCAGTGTGTTTCTGGCCACTGTGTTTCTGACCAGTGTGTTTATGACCACTGTGTTTCTGACCACTGTGTTTCGGACCACTGTGTTTCTGACCACTGTGTTTCTGATCAGTGAGTTTCTGACCAGTGTGTTTCTGACCACCGTGTTTCTGACTACTGTGTTTCTGACCACTGTGTTTCTGACCACTGTGTTCTTGACCACTGTGTTTCAACGCACAGTGTTTCTGGCCAATGTGTTTCCGACCACTGTATTCTGACCAATGTGTTTTAGACCAGTGTGTTTCTGACCAGTGTGTTTCTGACCAGAGTGTTTCTGACCAGTGTGTTGGAAGTTGAGTTGGAAGTTGGGTTGGAACTGGGTTGGAAGTAGGGATCAAAACTGGGATGGAAGTTGGGTTGGAAGTTGGGTTGGAATTTGGGCTGGAAATTGGATTGAAGGTTGGGTTGGAAGTTGGGTTGGAAGTTGGGTTGGATGCACCACACATGCATGAGATACACCATAGGCACACGAGATACACCATAGGCGCATGCGATACACCATAGGTACATGAGATACACCATAGGCACATGAGGTACACCATATGTACATGAGATACACCATAGGCGCATGATATACACCATATGTATATGAGAAACACCATAGGCACGTGAGAAACACCATAGGCACATGAGGTACACCATATGTACATGAGACACACCATAGGCGCATGAGAGACATCATGGGCACATGATATGCACCATAGGCACATGAGATACACCATCACATGCATGAGATACACCATAGACACATGAGATACAAGGTAGGCCCATGTGATACTCCATAGGCGCATGGGATACAGCATAGGCACATGAGATACACCATAGGCACATGACATACACCACATACACATGGGATACACCATATGAACATGAGATACACCATAGGTGCATGTGATACACCACAGGCATATGAGATACACTATATGCACATGAGATACACCATAGGCGAATGATATACACCATAGGTGCATGAGATACACCATAGGTGTATGAGATACACCATAGGTGCATGAGATACACCATAGGCACATGAGATACACTAGGGGCGCATGAGATACACCATATGTGCATGATATACACCAGGCGCATGACATACACCATAGGCGCATGAGATACACCATAGGCACATGAGATACACCATAGCACACATGCGATTTACCATAGGTACAAGAGATACACCATAGGCACTTGCGATACACCATAGACTCATGAGCTACACCATGTGCACATAAGTTAGACCATAGGCACGTGAGATATACCATAGGCGTATGAGATACACCATAGTAGCATGAGATACACCATAGATACATGGGATACACCATTGGCACATGAGATACACCATAGGCACTTTATATACACGAGAGGCGCATGAGATACTCCATAGGTAAATAAGATACACCATAGGCGCATGAGATACACCATAAGCGCTTGAGATATACGATAGGTGCATGAGATACACCATAGGCGCATCAGATACTACATAGGCGCATGAGATACACCATAAGCGCATGAGATACACCATAGGGCACATGAGATACACCATAGGTACATGAGATACACCATAGGCACATGAGATACACCACAGGCACATGAAATATACCATAGGCACATGAGACACACCATAGGCACATGAGATACACCATAGGCACATGAGATACACCATAGGTACATGGGATACACCATAGGCGCATGAGATACACCATAGGCTCAGGAGATACACCATAGGCACACGAGATACATCATAGGCGCATCAGATACACCATATGCACATGAGAAACACCATAGGCACATGAGATACACCATAAGCACATCACATACACCATAGGCGCATGAGATACACCATAGGCGCATGAGATACACCATATGAACATGAGATACACCAGAGGCACATGAGACACACCATAGGCGCATGAGATACACCATAGGCGCATGAGATACACCATAGGCACATGAGATACATCATAGGTGCATGAGATACACCATATGTGCATGAGATACACCATATGCACATACGATGCATTTTAGGTGCATGAGATACACCATAGGCGCATGCGATACACCAAAGGCACATGAGATACACCATATGCAAATGAGATACACCATAGACACATGAGATATGCCATTGGCGCATGAGATACACCATAGGAACATAAAATACACCATAGGCGCATGAGATACATCATAGGCGCATGGGATACACCATATGTGCATGAGATACACCATATAAGCCTGAGATACACCATAGGCACAGTAGATACATCATAGACACATGACATACACCATAGGCACAGGAGATACACCATAGGCTTATGACATACACCATAGGCACATGACATACACCATAGGCGCATGAGATACACCATAGGTGAATGAGATACACCATAGGCACATGAGATACACAATAGGCACATGAGATACACCATAGGCGCATGAGATACACCATAGTTGCATGAGATACACCATCGGCGCATGAAATTCACCGTATCACACATGCGATACACCATAGGCTCATGAGATACACTGTAGGCACATGAGATACACCATAAGCGCAAGTGAAACACCATAGGCACATGAGATAGACCAAAGGCGCATGAGATACACCACAGGCGCATGAGATACACCATAGACACATGAGATACACCATAGGCACGTGAGATACACCATAGGCACATAAGATACACCATAGGCACATGAGATACACCATAGTCACATGAGATACGACATAGACACATGATATACACCATAGGCACACGAGATACACAATAGGCACATGAGAAACACCATAGGCACATGATATACACCATAGGCACATGAGATACACCATAGGCGCATGAGGTACACCTAAGACGCATGAGATACACCATATGCATGTGATATACACCATGGGCACATGAGAAACACCGTAGGCACATAAGATACACCAAAGGTGCATGCGATACACCATAGGCACCCAAGATACACCATAGGAGTATGAGATACACCATAGGCGCATGAGATATGCCATAGGGGCATGAGACACACCATATGTGCATGATATACGCCGTAGGCGCATGAGATAAACCAGAAGTATATGATATACACCACAGCCGCATGCGACACACCATAGGCACATGAGATAAACCATAGGTGCATGAGATACACCAAGGCGCATGAGATACACTGTGTATAATGAGATACACCATATGGACATGCGATACACCATAGGCGCATGACATACACAGTGTTTCTGACCCCTGTGTTTCTGACCACTGTGTTTCTGACACCTGTGTTTATAACCAGTGTGCTTCTGACCACTGTGTTTATGACCACTGTGTTTCTGACCAGTGTGTTTCTGACCAATGTGCTTCTGACCACTGTATTTCTGACCAGTGTGTTTCTGACTAGTGTGTTTCTGACCAGTGTGTTTATGATAAGTGTGTTTCTGACCATTGTGTTTCTGACCAATGTGTTTCTGACATCTGTGTTTCCAACCACTGTGTTTCTGACCAGTGTGTTTCTACCCACTATGTTTCTGACCAATCTGCTTATGACCGGTATGTTTCTGACCAGTGTGTTTCTGACCAGTGTGTTTCAGACCACTATGTTTCTGACCAGTGTGTTTCTGACCACTGTGTTTCTGATCAGTGTGTTTCTCACCACTGTGTTTCTGACCAGTGTGTTTATGACTTGTGTGTTTCTGACCAGTATGTTTCTGACCACTGTGGTTCTGACCACTGTGTTTCTGACCACTGTATTTCTGACAGCTGTGTTTCAGACCCGTTTCTTTCTGACCACTGTCTTTCTCACCAATGTGTTTCGGACCAATGTGTTTCAGACCACCATGTTTCTGACCACTGTATTTCTGACCAGTGTGCTTCTGACCACTACTTTTGGGACCACTGTGTTTCTGACCAGTGTGTTTCTGACCAGTGTGTTTCTGACCAGTGTGTTTCTAACCAGTGTGATTCTGACCAAGGTGTTTCTGACCACTGTGTTTCTGACCAGGGTGTTTCTGACCACCGTGTTTCTGACCAGTGTGTTTCTGACCAGTGTGTTTCTGACCACTGCGGTTCTCACCAATGTGTTTATGACCACTGTGTGTCTGGCTAGTGTCTTTCTGACCACTATGTTTCTGACCACCGTGTTTCTGACCACTGTGTTTCTGACCAGTGTCTTTTTGACCAGCGTGTTTCTGACCAGTGTGTTTCTGACCAATGTATTTCTGACCAGTGTGTTTCTGACCACAGTGTCTCTGACCACAGTGTTTCTGACCACTGTGTTTCTGACCACTGTGTTTCTGACCACTGTGTTTCTGACCACCGTGTTTCTGACCACTGTGTTTCTGACCGGTGGGTTTCTGACTTGTGTGTTTCTGACCCCTGTGTTTCTGACCAGTGTGTTTCTGACCACTGTGTTTCTGACCACTGTGTGTCTGACCATTGTGTTTCTGACCACCGTGTTTCTTACCAATGTGTTTCTGACCACTGTATTTCTGACCAATGTGTTTCTGACCACTGTGTTTCTGACCACTGTGTTTCTGACCACTGTGTTTCTGACCACTGTGTTTCCGACCAGTGTGTTTTTGACCATTTTTTTTCTGACCAGAGTGTTTCTGACCACTGTGTTTCGGACCAGTGTGTTTCTGACCACCGTGTTTCTGACAACTGTATTTCTGACCAGTGTGTTTCTGACCGGTGGGTTTCTGACCGGTGCGTTTCTGACCACTATGTTTTGGACCACTGTCTTTCTGACCGGTGTGTTTCTGACCAGTGTGTTTCCGACCAGTGTGTTTCTAACGAGTGTGATTCTGACCAGTGTGTTCTGACCACTGTGTTTCTAACCAGAGTGTTTCTGACCACTTTGTTTCTGATCAGTGTGGTTCTGACCAGTGTGTTTCTGACCACTGCGGGTCTGACCAATGTGTTTCTGACCACTGTGTTTCTGGCCACTGCGGGTGTGACCAATATGTTTCTGACCACTGTGTTTCTGGCCACTGCGTTTCTCACCACTGTGTTTCTGACCACCGTGTTTCCGACCACTGTGTTTCTGACCAGAGTGTTTCTGACCACTGTGTTGCTGACCATAGTGTTTCTGACCACTGTGTTTCTGACCAGTGTGTTTCTGACCACTGTGTTTCTGACCACAGTGTTTCTGACCATTGTGTTTCTGACCACTGTGTTCCTGACCAGTGTCTTTCTGACCATTATGTTTATGACCAGTGTGTTTCTGACCAATGTGTTTCTGACCAGTGTGTTGCTGACCACCGTGTTTCTGACCACTGTGTTTCTGACTAGTGTGTTTCTGACCACTGTGTTCATGACCGGTGTGTTTCTTACCAGTGTGTTTCTGACCTGTGTGTTTTCTGACCAGTGTGTTTCGAACCAGTGTGTTTCTGACCAGTGTTTTTCAGACCAGTGTGTTTCTGACCGGTGTGTTTCTGACCACGGTGTTTCTGACCAGTGTGTTTCTGACCATTGTGTTTCTGACCACAGTGTTTCTGACAAGTGCGTTTCTGGCCACTGTTTTTCTGACCACTGAGTTTCTGACCACTGTGTTTCTGACCAGTGTGTTTCTGACCAGTGTGTTTCTGACCACTGTGCATCTGACCAGCGTGTTTCTGACCACTGTGTTTCTGACCACTGCGTTTCTGACCACTGTGTTTCTGACCACTGCATTCTGACCAGTGTGTTTCTGACCACTGTGTTTCTGACCA
>SZWC01000224.1:24660-35296 GCA_023375785.1 Penium margaritaceum | reverse complement strand
TGTGTTTCTGACCAGTGTGTTTCTGACCACTGTGTTTCTGACCATTGTGTTTCTGACCACTGTGTTTCTAACCACTGTGTTTCTGACCACTGTGTTTCTGACCACTGTGTTTCTGACCAGTGTGTTTCTGACAACAGTGTTTCTGACCAATGTGTTTCTGACCACTGTGTTTCTGACCAGTGTGTCTCTGACCACTGTGTGTCTGACCACTGTGTTTCTGACCGATGCATTTATGACCAGTGCGTTTCTGACCACTGTGTTTCTGACCAGTGTGTTACTGACCAATGTGTTTCTAACCACTGTGTTTCTGACCGATGTGTTTCTGACCACTGTGTTTCTGGCCAGTGTGTTTCTGACCAGTGTGTTTCTGACCACTGTGTTTCTGGCCAGGGTGTTTGTGACCACTGTGCTTTTGACCATTGTTTTTCTGACCACTGTGTTTCTGACCAGTGTGTTTCTGACCAGTGTGTTTCTGACCAGTGTGTTTCTCACCAGTGTGTTTCTGACCACTGTGTTTCTGATCAGTGTGTTTCTGGCAACTGTGTTTCTGAGCACTGTGTTTCTCACCACTGTGTTCCTGACCAGTGTGTTTTTGACCACTGTGTTTCTGACCAGAGTGTTTCTGACCACTGTGTTTTGGACCAGTGTGTTTCTGACACCGTGTCTCTAACAACTGTATTTCTGACCAGTGTGTTTCTGACCGGTGTGTTTCTGACCAGTGCGTTTCTGACCACTATGTTTTGGACCACTGTGTTTCTGACCGGTGTGTTTCTGACCAGTGTGTTTCCGACCAGTGTGTTTCTAACAAGCGTGATTCTGACTAGTGTGTTTTGACCACTGTGTTTCTGACCAGTGTGTTTCTGACCACTGTGTTTCTGATCAGTGTGGTTCCGACCAGTGTGTTTCTGACCACTGTGGGTCTGACCAATGTGTTTCTGACGACTGTGTTTCTAGCCACAGCGTTTCTCACCACTGCATTTCTGACCACTGTGTTTCCGACCACTGTGTTTCTGACCAGAGTGCTTATGACCAATGTGTTGCTGACCAGTGTGTTTCTGACCACTGTGTTTCTGACCAATGTGTTTCTGACCAGTGTGTTCCTGACCATTGTGTTTCTGACCACATGGTTTCTGACCATTGTGTTTCTGACCACTGTGTTCCTGACTAGTGTGTTTCTGACCACAGTGTTTCCGACCGGTGTGTTTCTGACCAGTGTGTTTCTGACCAGTGTGTTTCTGACCAGTGTGTTTCGAACCAGTGTGTTTCTGACCAGTGTTTTTCTGACCACTGTGTTTCTGACCGGTGTGTTTCTGACCACTGTAATTCTGACCAAGATGTTTCTGACCAGTGTGTTTTGACCACTGTGTTTCTGACCACTGTGTTTCTGACCACAGTGTTTCTGACCAGTGCGTTTCTGGCCACTGTTTTTTCTGACCACTGAGTTTCTGACCACTGTGTTTCTGACCAGTGTGTTTCTGACCAGTGTGTTTCTGACCACTGTGTATCTGACCTGTGCGTTTCTGACCACTGTGTTTCTGACCACTGTGTTTCTGACCACTGTGTTTGTGACCACTGTATTCTGACCAGTGTGTTTCTGACCACTGAGTTTCTGACCAGTGTGTTTCTGACCAGTGTGTTTCTGACCAGTGTGTTCCTGACAAGTGTGTTTCTGACCATTGTGTTTCTGACCACTGTGTTTCTAACCACTGTGTGTCTGACCACTGTGTTTCTCACCACTGTGTTTCTGACCAGTGTGTTTCTGACGACGGTGTTTCTGACCAATGTGTTTCTGACCACTGTGTTTCTGACCAGTGTGTTTCTGTCCACTGTATTTCTGACCACTGTGTTTCTGACCAGTGCGTTTCTGACTACTGTGTTTCTGACCAGTGTGTTTCCGACCAGTGTGTTTCTAATCACTGTGTTTCTGACCAATGTGTTTCTGACCACTGTGTTTCTGGCCAGTGTGTTTCTGACCAGTGTATTTCTGACCACTGTGTTTCTGGCCAGTGTGTTTGTGACCACTGTGCTTCTGACCATCGTGTTTATGACCACTGTGTTTCTGACCAGAGTGTTTCTGACCAGTGTGTTTATGACCAGTGTGGTTCTCACCAGTGCGTTTCTGACCACTGTGTTTCTGACCAGTGCATTTCTGACCACTGTGTTTCTGACGACTGTGTTTCTGACCAGTGTGTTTCTGACCAGTGTGTTTCTGACCACTGTGTCTCTGACCAGAGTGCTTCCAAGCACTGTGTTTCTGACCAGTGTGTTTCTGACCACTGTGTTTCTGACCACTGTGTTTTTGACTAGTGTGTTTATGACCACTATGTTTCGGACCACTGTGTTTCTGACCTGTGTGTTTCTGACCTGTGTGTTTCTCAACAGTGTGTTTCTAACCAGTGTGATTCTGACCAGTGTGTTTCGGACCAGTGTGTTTCTGACCAGTGTGTTTCTGACTAGTGTCTTTCTGACCACCGTGTTTCTGACCAGTGTGTTTCTGACGACTGTGTTTCTGACCACTGTGTCTCTGACCACTGTGTTTCTGACCACTGTGTTTCAGAGCACTGTGTTTCTGTCAACTGTATTTCTGATCAGTGTGTTTCTGACCACTGTGTTTCTGACCACTGTGTTACTGACCAGTGTGTTTCTCACCAGTATGCTGCTGACCACTGTGTTTCTGACCAGAGTGCTTCTGACCACTGTGTTGCTGACCAGTTTGTTTGTGACCACTGTGTTTCTGACCAGTGTGTTTCTGACCACTGTGTTTCTGACGAGTGTGTTTCTGACCACTGTGTTTCTGACCAGTGTGTTTCTGACCAGTGTGTTTCTGACCACAATGTTTCTTACCACTGTGTTTCTGACTATGTGTTTCTAACCAGTGTCTTTCTAACCATTGTGTTTCTGAACAATGTGTTTCTGACCACTGTGTTTCTGACCAATCTGTTGGTGACCAATGTGTTTCTGACCACTCTGTTTCTGACCACTGTGTTTCTGACCACTTTGTTTCTCACCAGTGTGTTTCTCACTAGTGTGTTCCTGACCAATGTTTTCCTGACTAGTGTGTTTCTAACCAGTGTATTTCTGACCAGTGTCTTTATGACCACCGTGTTTCTGACCAGTGTGTTTCTGACCACTGTGTTTCTGACCAGTGTGTGTCTGACCGGTGTGTTTTGACCACATTGTTTCTGACCACTGTCTTCCTGACTACTGTGTTTCTGACCAGTGCGTTTCTGACAACTGTGTTTCTGACCACTGTGTTTCTAACCTCTGTGTTTCTGACCAGTGTGTTTCTGACCAGTGTGTTTGTGACCAGTGTGTTTCTAACCGGTGTGTTTCTGACCAGTGTCTTTCTGACCACTGTGTTTCTGACCACTGTGTTGCTGACCACGGTGTTTCTGACCACTGTATTTCTGACCAGTGTGTTTCTGACCACTATGTTTTGGACCACTGTGTTTCTGATCATTGTGTTTCTGACCAGTGTGTTTCTGACCAGTGTGTTTCTATCCAGTGTGATTATGGGCAGTGTGTTTCGGACCATTGTGTTTCTGACCAGTGTGTTTCTGACCACTGTGTTTCTGACCTGTGTGTTTCTGACCAGTGTGTTTGTGAGCACTTCGGTTCTGACCAATGTGTTTCTGACCACTATGTTTCTGGCCAGTTTGTTTGTGACCACTGTGTTTCTGACCACCGTGTTGCTGACCACTGTGTTTCTGACCAGTGTGTTTCTGACCAGGGTGTTTCTGACCAGTATCTTTCTGACCACTGTATTTCTGACTAGTGTGTTTCTGACCGCTGTATTTCTGACCACTGTGTTTCTGACCACTGTGTTTCTGACCACTGTGTTTCTGACCACTGTGTTTCTAACCACTGTGCTCCTGACCATCGTGTTTATGACCAATGTGTTTCTGACCACTGTGTTTGTGAACAGTGTGTTTCTGACCAGAGTGTTTCTGACCACTGTGTTTCTGACCACTGTGTTTCTGATCAGTGTGTTTCTGACCACTGTGTTTCTGCCCACAGTGTTTCCGACCACCGTGTTTTTGACCAGTGTGCTTCTGACCAGTGTGATTCCGACCAGAGTGTTTCTGACCACCGTGTCTCTGACCTGTGTGTTTCTGACAACTGTGTTTTCTGACCTGTGTGTTTGTGACCACTGTGTGTCTGACCACTGTGTTTCTGACCAGAGTTTTTCCAACCACTGTGTTTCCGACCAGTGTGTTCATGACCACTGTGTTTCTGATCACTGTGTTCTGACCACTGTGTTTCTGACCACTATGTTTATGACCAGTGTCTTTCTGACCACTGTGTTTCTGACCAATGTGTTTCGGATTAATGGGTTGCTGGCTACTGTGTTTCTGACCACTGTGTTGTTGACCAGTGTGCTTCTGACAAGTGTGTTTCTGACCACTGTATTTCTGACCACTGTGTTTCTGACAAGTGTGTTTGTGACCAATGTGTCTCTGACAAGTGTGTTTCTGACCACTGTGCTTTTGACCACTGTGTTTCTTACCTCTGTGTTTCTGACCAGTGCGTTTCTGACCACTGTGTTTCTGACCAGCGTGTTTCTGACCAGTGTGTTTCTGACCAGTGTGTTTCTGACCAGTGTGTTTCTGACCAGTGTGTTTCTGACCAGTGTGTTTCTGACCAGTCTGTTTCTGACCATTGTGTTTCTGACCACTGTGTTTCTGACCACTGTGTCTCTGACCACTGTGTTTCTGACCATTGTGTTTCTGACCAGTGTGTTTCTGACCACTGTGTTTCTGACCAGTGTGTTTCTGACCAGTGCGTTTCTGACCACTGTGTTTCTGACCAGCGTGTTTCTGACCAGTGTGTTTCTGACCAGTGTGTTTCTGACCAGTGTGTTTCTGACCAGTGTGTTTCTGACCAGTGTGTTTCTGACCATTGTGTTTCTGACCACTGTGTTTCTGGCCACTGTGTCTCTGACCACTGTGTTTCTGACCATTGTGTTTCTAACGAGTGTGGTTCTGACCAGTGTGTTTATGACCACTGTGTTTCTCACCTGTGTGTTTCTGACCACTGTGTTTCTGACCAGTGTGTTTCTGACCAGTGTGCTTCTGACCACTGCGGTTCTGACCAATGTGTTTCTGACCACTGTGTTTCTGGCCAGTGTGTTTGTGACCACTGTGTTTCTTACCACCGTGCTTCCGACCACTGTGTTTCTGACCAGTGTGTTTCTGAGCAGTGTGTTTCTGACCAGTGTATTTCTGACCACTGTGTTTCTGACCCGTGTGTTTATGACCACTGTGTTTCTAACCACTGTGTTTCTCACCACTATGTTTCTGACCACTGTGTTTCTGACCAGTGTGTTTCTGACCAATGTGTTTCTGACCAGTGTAATTCCAGCCACTGTGTTTCTGACCACTGTGTTCTGGCCACTGTGTTTCTGACCAGTCTGTCTCTGACCAGCGTGTTTGTGACCAGTGTGTTTCTAACCAGTGTGTTGCTGACCGGTGTGTCTCTGACCACTGTGTTTCTGACCACTGTGTGTCTGACCACTGTGTCTCTGACCACTGTGTTTCTGACCAGAGTGTTTCTGATCTGTGTGTTCTGAGCACTGTGTTGCTGACCACTGTGTTTCTGACCACTGTGTTTCTGACCAGTGTGTTTATGACCACTGTGTTTCTTACCACAGTGTTTCTGACCACTGTGTTTCTGACCACTGTGTTTCCGACGATTGTGTTTCGGACCACTGTGTTTCTGACCAGTGTCTTTCTGGCCACTGTGTTTCTGACCACTGTGTTTCCGACGATTGTGTTTCGGACCACTGTGTTTCTGACCAGTGTCTTTCTGGCCACTGTGTTTCTGACCACTGTGTTTCCGACCACTGTGTTTCCGACCACTGTGTTTCGGACCGCTGTGTTTCAGACCAGTGTCTTTCTGGCCACTATGTTTCTGACCACTGTGTTTCGGACCAGTGGGTTGCTAACCAGTGTGTTTCTGACCACTGTGTTCGGACCACTGTGTTCCTGACCACTTTGTTTCTGACTAGTGTGTTTATGACCAGTGTGTTTCTGACCAGTGTGTTTCTGACTAGTGTGTTTCTAACCAGTGTGTTTCTGGCCACTGTGTTCTGACCACCGTGTTTCTGACCAGTGTGTTTCTGACCACTGTGTTTCGGACCGGTGTGTTTCTGACCAGTGTGTTTTTTGACAACTGTGTTTCTGACCACTGTGTTACTGACCACTTTTTTTCTGACCAGTGCGTTTCTCACCACTGTGTTTCTGACCTCTGTGTTTATGACCACTGTGTTTCTGACCACGGTGTTTCTGACCAGTGTGTTTCTGACCACTGTGTTTCTGACCAGTGTGTTTCTGACCATTGTGTTTCTGACCCGATGTTTCTGACCACTGTGTTTCTGACCACTGTGTTTCTGACCACTGTGTTTCTAACCAGTGTGATTATGACCAGTGTGTTTCTGACCACTGTGTTTCTGACGAGTGTGTTTCTGACCACTGTGTTTCTGACCACTGCGGTTCTCAACAATGTGTTTCTGACCACTGTGTTTCTGGCCAATGTGTTTGTGACCACCGTGTTCGTGACCACTGTGTTTCTGACCACTGTGTTTCTCACCGCTGTATTTCTGACCACTGTGTTTCTGACCATTGTATTTCTGACCACTGTGTTTCTTACCAGTGTGTTTCTGACCAGTGTGTTTCTGACCACTGTCTTTCTGACCACTGTGTTTCTGACCACTGTGTTTCTGACCAGTCTGTTTCTGACCAGTGTGTTTCTAACCACCGTGTGTCTGACCACTGTGTTTCTGACCACTGTGTTTCTGACCAGTGTGTTTCTGACCACTGTGTTTCTGACCACTGTGTTTCTGACCACTGTGTTTATGACCTCTGTGTTTCTGACCAGTGTGTTTCTGACTTCTGTGTTTCTGACCAGTGTGTTTCTGACGACTGTGTTTCTTACCAGTGTGTTTCTGACCACTGTCTTCTTCCCACTGTGTTTCTGACAACTGTGATTCTGACCAGTGTCTTTCTGACCACTGTGTTTCCGACCAGTGTGCTGCTGACCACTGTGTTTCTGACCAATGTGTTGCTGACCACTGTGTTTCTGACCACTGTGTTTCTGACCAGTGTGTTTCTGATAACTGTGTTTCTGACCGGTGTGTTTCTGACCAGTGGGTTTATAACCAGTGTGTTTCTGACCACTTTCTTTTTGACCACTGTCTTTCTGACCAGTGTGTTTCTGACCATTGTGATTCTGACCACTGTGTTTCTGACCAGTGTGTTTCCGACCAGTGTGTTTCTGACCACTGTGTTTCTGACCAAATTGTTTCTGACCAGTGTGGCGCTGACCACTGTGTTTCTGACCACTGTGTTTCAGACCACTGTGTTCCTGACCACTGTGTTTCTGGCCAGTGTGTTTCTGACTACTGTTTTTCTGACCACTGTGTTTCCGACCACTGTGTTTCTGACTGGTGCGTTTCTGACCACTGTGTTTCTGACCACTGTGTTTCAGACCACTGTGTTTCTTTCCAGTCTGTATCTGACAAGTGTGTTTCTGACCACTGTGTTTCTGACCAGTGTGTTTCTGACCACGGAGTTTCTCACCACCGTGTTTCTGATCACTGTGTTTCTGACCACTGTGTTTCAGATTAGTGTGTTTCTCACCACTGTGTTTTTGACCAGTGTGTTTCTCACCAGTGTGTTTCTGAACACTGCGGTTCTGACCAATGTGTTTCTGATCACTGTGTTTCTTGCCAGTGTGCTTGTCACCAATGTGTTTCTGACAACCGTGTTTCTGACCACTGTGTTTCTGACCAGTGTGTTTCTGACAAGTGTATTTCTGACCACTGTGTGTCTGGCCACTGTGTTTCTGACAAATGTGTTTCTGATCAGTGTGTTTCTGACCACCGTGTTTCTGACCACTGTGTTTATGACCACTGTGTTTCTGACCACTGTGTTTCTGACCAGTGTGTTTCTGACTGCTTTGTTTCTGACCAGAGTGTTTCTGACCTCTGTGTGTCTGACCAGTGTATTTCTGATGACTGTGTTTCTGACCACTTTGTTTGTGACCACTGTGTTTGTGACCAATGTGTTTCTGACCACTGTGTTTCTGACCTGTGTGTTTCTGACTGCTGTGTTTCTGACCAGAGTGTTTCTGACCACTGTGAGTCTGACCAGTGTATTTCTGACGACTGTGTTTCTGAACAGTGTTTTTCTGATCACTTTGTTTCTGACCAGTGTGTTTCTGACCAGTGTGTTTCTGACCACTGTGTTTGTGACCACTGTGTTTCTGACAACTGTGTTTCTGAAGAGTGTGCTTCTGACCAGTTTGCTTCTGGCCACTGTGTTTCTGACCGGTGTGTTTCTTACCAGTGTGGGTCTAACCACTGTGTTTATGACCACTTTGTTTCTCATTTGTGTGTTTCTGACCACTATGTTTCTGACCACTGTGTTTCTGACTTCTGTGTTTGTGACCACCGTGTTTCTGACGAGTGTGTTTCTGACCACGGTGTTTCTGACCAGAGTGTATCTGACCACTGTGTTTCTGACCAGTGTGTTTCTGACCACCGTGTTTTCTGACCAGTGTGTTTCGACCAGTGTTTCTGACCATTGTTTTTCTGACCACTGTGTATCTGACCAGTGTGTTTCTGACCACTGTGTTTCTGACCACTGTGTTTCCGACGATTGTGTTTCGGACCACTGTGTTTCTGACCAGTGTCTTTCTGGCCACTGTGTTTCTGACCACTGTGTTTCCGACCACTGTGTTTCTGACCACTGTGTTTCCGACGATTGTGTTTCGGACCACTGTGTTTCTGACCAGTGTCTTTCTGGCCACTGTGTTTCTGACCACTGTGTTTCCGACCACTGTGTTTCCGACCACTGTGTTTCGGACCGCTGTGTTTCTGACCAGTGTCTTTCTGACCACTGTGTTTCTGACCACTGTGTTTCTAACCAGTGTGATTATGACCAGTTTGTTTCTGACCACTGTGTTTCTGACGAGTGTGTTTCTGACCACTGTGTTTCTGACCACTGCGGTTCTCAACAATGTGTTTCTGACCACTGTGTTTCTGGCCAATGTGTTTGTGACCACCGTGTTCGTGACCACTGTGTTTCTGACGAGTGTGTTTCTGACCACTGTGTTTCTGACCACTGCGGTTCTCAACAATGTGTTTCTGACCACTGTGTTTCTGGCCAATGTGTTTGTGACCACCGTGTTCGTGACCACTGTGTTTCTGACCACTGTGTTTCTCACCACTGTATTTCTGACCACTGTGTTTCTGACCATTGTATTTTTGACCACTCTGTTTCTTACCAGTGTGTTTCTGACCAGTGTGTTTCTGACCACTGTTTTTCTGACCACTGTGTTTCTGACCACTGTGTTTCTGACCACTGTGTTTCTGACCTCTGTGTTTCTGACCAGTGTGTTTCTGACTTCTGTGTTTTTGACCAGTGTGTTTCTGACGACTGTTTTTCTTACCAGTGTGTTTCTGACCACTGTCTTCTTACCACTGTGTTTCTGACAACTGTAATTCTGACCAGTGTCTTTCTGACCACTATGTTTCCGACCAGTGTGTTGCTGACCACTGTGTTTCTGACCAATGTGTTGCTGACCACTGTGTTTCTGACCACTGTGTTTCTGACCAGTGTGTTTCTGACAACTGTGTTTCTGACCGGTGTGTTTCTGACCAGTGTGTTTATAACCAGTGTGTTTCTGACCACTTTCTTTCTGACCACTGTCTTTCTGACCAGTGTGTTTCTGACCACTGTGTTTCTGACCACTGTGTTTCTGACCAGTGTGTTTCCAACCAGTGTGTTTCTGACCAGTGTGTTTCTGACCAATTTGTTTTTGACCAGTGTGGCGCTGACCACTGTGTTTCTGACCACTGTGTTTCTGACCACTGTGTTCCTGACCAATGTGTTTCTGGCCAGTGTGTTTCTGACGACTGTTTTTCTGACCACTGTGTTTCCGACCACTGTGTTTCTGACTGGTGCGTTTCTGACCACTGTGTTTCTGACCACTGTGTTTCTTTCCAGTCTGTATATGACCAGTGTGTTTATGACCACTGTGTTTCTGACCAGTGTGTTTCTGACCACGGAGTTTCTCACCACCCTGTTTCTGATCACCGTGTTTCTGACCACTGTGTTTCAGATCAGTGTGTTTCTCACCAATGTGTTTCTTACCAGTGTGTTTCTGACCACCGTGTTTCTGACCACTGTGTTTCTGACCATTGTGCTTCTGACCACTGTGTTTCTGACCAGTGTGTTTCTGACTGCTTTGTTTCTGACCAGATTGTTTCTGACCTCTGTGTGTCTGACCAGTGTATTTCTGATGACTGTGTTTCTGACCACTTTGTTTGTGACCACTGTGTTTCTGACCAATGTGTTTCTGACCACTGTGTTTCTGACCTGTGTGTTTCTGACTGCTGTGTTTCTGACCAGAGTGTTTCTGACCACTGTGCATCTGACCAGTGTGTTTCTGACGACTGTGTTTCTGACCAGTGTTTTTCTGATCACTTTGTTTCTGACCAGTGTGTTTCTGACCAGTGTGTTTCTGACCACTGTGTTTCTGACCAGTGTCTTTCTGACCACTGTGTTTCTGACCAGTGTGTTTCTGACCACTGTGTTTCTGACCAGTGTGTTTCTGACCAGTGTGTTTCTGACCA
>SZWC01000223.1:518595-529926 GCA_023375785.1 Penium margaritaceum | reverse complement strand
TAAACCCTAAACCCTAAAACCCTAAAACCCTAAAACCCTAAAACCCTAAAACCCTAAAACCCTAAAACCCTAAAACCCTAAAACCCTAAAACCCTAAAACCCTAAAACCCTAAAACCCTAAAACCCTTAAAGTTGCAAAACTCAAAACTTAGTCTGCGTCAATTTTGTATGAATAAACTGAATTTGTTATCATTCATACCTTTGAAAACTACCCTATAATCTTACACCCCCTTATTCTATGCCCTTTACCCAATAGGAAGCCTTATAATGTCATTTGGACATCATATGAATACCATGTGAGTTGGCATAGTGCTTATAGAGTTATACTATAAAGTGATAGGTCCTGGGTTTGAATCCTCGTACGCGCAATATAGAATAGGTTCGCGACCTGGGGGGGGCAGCCGTGTTGTGATACCTCAACTCTACCTTTGAGCCTAAGCCGTGGGGGGGTAGGGGGGTGTCATAATGCGGTCGCAAATCTGTCCTCCAGGTCGTCCACGGAACATACATCTACAGGGGTGGGAGGGAGTATTCCAGTGAAGGCACCTACGTGT
This sequence comes from Penium margaritaceum, assembly GCA_023375785.1. Lineage (NCBI taxonomy): Eukaryota > Viridiplantae > Streptophyta > Zygnematophyceae > Desmidiales > Peniaceae > Penium > Penium margaritaceum. The sequence goes on along the minus strand of SZWC01000223.1, from coordinate 529,372 downwards.
AACAAATAAACAAAAACCGACATGGTGTCAAAGGGAGAAACCTTTTGTTATTTATTGACTAGCAAGTGCAACTACTTTCAACATGTAGTGGAAAGGTATGGCTACCATGTACAATAACCAACCAGATTAGGCATGTGCCACTTACCATGACCAAATAACTTTACTATGTATGGTCAACGTTGACAAGTCATCATACGAGTCACAAATGGTCGGAGGGGGAAACAATGGTTTGGGAACACCACATATCACATAGCAAGCACAAGGGGCTTCAACACGTTGTGGCACGGTGTGGAGACCATGCACGATGACCAACCAAAGTAGGCACATGTCACTGACCATGACCAAATAATGTCACTAAGTGTGGTAAAGATTGACAACTCATAACACGAGTCACAAATGGTCAGGGTGGAATATAATGGTTTGTGAATACTAGTTATCTACTAGCAAGTACAAATACTTTCAATATGTCGTGGCACAATGTGGCTTCAATGCACAGTGACCAACCAAAGTATGCATATGTGACTAACCATGACCAACAAATTTCACTTCATGTGGTCAACGTTGAAAACGCATAACACGAGTCACAAATGGTCAGAGGGCAAAACAATAGATTGGGAAGCCTATGTATTGGCTAGAAAGGACAAATAACTTCAATACATAGTGGCACGGTGTGGCTAATATGCACACCAAACAATCAAACTAGGCATATGTCACTGATCATGACCAAGGAATTTCAATATGGGTGTTCAACGTTGACCAACCATAACACGAGTCACAAACGGTCAGGAGAGGAAACAATGCTATGAGAATATCGGTTCTCAACTACCAAGTACAACGACCTTCAGTCAGTATTAGTACGGTGTGGCTGCCATGCGTAATGACCAACCAAAATAGGCATATGTACTACCTTTGACCAAAGAAATCCACTGTGTGTGGTCCACGTTGACAACTCATAATACGAGTCATAAATGGTCAGAGGGCGGAAACAATGGTTTGGGAACACCACGAGTCACATATCAAGCAAAAGGGGCTTCAATACGTTGTGGTACAGTGTGGGGACAATGCACGATGACCAACCAAAATAGGCATATGTCACTGACCATGACCACATTATACCACTAAGTGTGGTAAACTTTGACAACTCACAACACGAGTCACAAATGGTCAGGGTGGAAGGCAATGGTTTGTGAATACTAGTTATCTACTAGCAAGTACAAATACCATCGATATGTAGTGGCACAATGTGGCTTAAATGCACAGTGACCAACCAAAGTATGCATATGTCACTAACCATGACGAACAAATTTCACTTCATGTGGTCAACGTTGAAAATGCATAACACGAGTCACAAATGGTCAGAGGGGAAAACAATGGATTGGGAAGCCTATGTATTGGCTAGAAAGGACAAAGGACTTCAATACGTAGTGGCACGGTGTGGTTAATATGCACACCAAACAACCAAACTAGGCATATGTCACTGATCATGTCCAGAGAATTTCAATATGGGTGGTCAACGTTGACCAACCATAACGCGAGTCACAAACGGTCGGGACAGGAAGCAATGCTATGGAATATCGGTTCTCAACTACCAAGTACAAAGATCTTCAGTCAGTACTAGCACGGTGTGGCTACCATGCACAATGACCGACCAAAGTAGGCACATGTACTGCCTTTGACCAAAGAAATCTGCTGTCTGTGGTCAACGTTGACAACTCATAATACGAGTCACAAATGGTCAGAGGGAAAATAATGGTTTGGGAACACCAAGTATCACATAGCAAGCACAAGGGGCTTCAATACGTTGTGGCACAGTGTGGAGACCATGCACGATGACCAACCAAAGTAGGCATATGTCACTGACCATGACCAAATAATTTCACTTAGTGTGGTAAACGTTGACAACTCACAACACGAGTCACAAATGGTCAGGGTGGAAGGTAAAGGTTTGTGAATACTAGTTATCTATTAGCAAGTACAAATACCTTCAATCTGTAGTGGCACAATGTGGCTTCAATGCACAGTGACCAACCAAAGTATGCATATGTCACTGACCATGATGAAAGAATTTCACTTCATGTTGTCAACGTTGAAAATGCATAACACGAGTCACAAATGGTCAGATGGGAAAAAAATGGGTTGGGAAGACTAGTTATCAACTAGGAAGTACAAAGACCTTCAACAAGCAGTGGCACGGTATGGCTAGTGTGCATAGTGACCAACCAAAGGATGCATACGTCAGTGACTACGACCGAATAAGTCCACTATGTGTGGGTAACATTGAAAACTCATAATACGAGTCACAATGGTCAGAGGGAGAGAAAATGGTCTGGGAAGCCTATGTATTGACTAGAAAGGACAAATAACTTCAATACGTGGTGGCACAGTGTGGCTAATATGCACACCAAACAACCAAACTAGGCATATGTCACTGATCATGACCAGAGAATTTCAATATGGGTGGTCAACGTTGCCCAACCATAACACGAGCCACAAATGGTCAGGATAGGAAACAATGCTAAGGGAATATCCGTTCTCAACTACCAAGTACAAATACCTTCAGTCAGTAGTAGCACGGTGTGGCTACCATGCACAATGACCGACCAAAGTAGGCATATGTATTGCCTTTGACCAAAGAGATCCGCTGTGTGTGGTCAACGTTGACAAATCATAATACCAGTCACACATGGTCAGAGGGGGAAACAATGGTTTGGGAACACCAAGTATCACATGGCAAGCACAATGGGCTTCAATACGTTGTGGCACAGTGTGGAGACCATGCACGATGACCAACCAAAGTAGGCATATGTCACTGACCACGACCAAATGATGTTACTAAGTGTGGTAAACTTTGACAACTCACAACACGAGTCACAAATGGTCAGGGTGGAAGGTAAAGATTTGTGAATACTAGTCATCTATTAGCAAGTACAAATACCTTCAATCTGTAGTGGCACACTGTGGCTTCAATGCACAGTGACCAACCAAAGTACGCATATGTCACTGACCATGATGGAAGAATTTCACTTCATGTGGTCAATGTTGAAAATGCATAACACGAGTCACAAATGGTCAGAGGGGAAAACAATGGATTGGGAACACTAGTTATCAACTAGCACGTACAAAGACCTTCATCAAGCAGTGGCACGGTATGGCTAGCGTGCACAGTGACCAACCAACGGATGCATACGTCACTGACTACGATCGAATAAGTCCACTATGTGTGGTCAACATTGACAACTCAGAACGCCAATCCCAAATGGTCAGAGGAAGAGACAATGGTTTGGGAAGCATATGTATTGACTAGAACGGACAAAGGAATTCAATACGTAGTGGCACGGTGTGGCTAATATGCACACCAAAAAATCAAACAAGGCATATGTCACTGATCATGACCACAAAATTTCAATATGGGTGGTCAACGTTGACCAACCATAACACGAGTCACAAACCGTAAGGAGAGGAAACAATGCTATGAGAATATCGGTTCTCAACTACCAAGTACAATGACCTTCAGTCAGTAGTAGCACGGTGTGCCTACCATGCACAATGACCGACCAAAGTAGCCATATGTACTGCCTTTGACCAGAGAAATCCACTGTGTGTGTTCAACGTTGACAACTCATAATACGAGTCACAAATGGTCAGAGGGGGGAAACAATGGTTTGGAAATACTTGGCATCGACTAGCACGTACAAAGACCTTCGATAAGTGGTGGCACGGTATGGCTACCATGCACAATGACCAACCAAAATATTATTGTGTCATTGAATATCATAAAAAGAGTTTCACTGTGTCTTGTCATTTTCCCTTCCTACGGCTGGTCAATCGCAGCAATCGTTGATAGGATATTCAAGCTCATAGTTGCAAAATTCAAAACATAGTCTGCGTCAATTGTGTATGAATAAACTGAATTTGTTATCATTCATACCTTTGAAAACTACCATATAATCTTACACACCCTTATTTTATGCCATTTACCCATACGAAGCCTTCTAATGTCATTTGGACATCATATGAACACCATGTGAGTTGGCTTAGTGCTTATAGAGCTAGATTCTGAAGCGATAGGTTTTGGGTTTGAATCCTCGTACGCGCAATATAGAATAGGCTCGCGACCTGGGGGGGCGGCCGTGTTGTGATACCTCAACTCTACCTTTGGGCCTAAGCCGTGGGGGGGTAGGGGGGTGTCATAATGCGGTCGCAAATCTGTCCTCCAGGTCGTCCACGGAACATCCCTCTACAGGGGTGGGAGGGAGTATTCCAGTGAAGCCACCTACGCGTAACAAATAAACAAAAACCGACCTACTGTCAAAGGGAGAAACCTTTTGCTATTTATTGACTAGCAAGTACAACTACTTTTAACAAGTAGTGGAACGGCATGGCTACCATGTACAATAACCAACTAGATTAGGCATGTGCCACTTACCATGACCAAATAAATTTACTATGTATGGTCAACGTTGACAAGTCATCATACGAGTCACAAATGGTCAGAGGGGGAAACAATGGTTTGGGAACACCACGTATCACATAGCAAGCACAACGGGCTTCAATACCTTGTGGCACGGTGTGGAGACCATGCACGATGACCAACCAAAGTAGGCATATGTCACTGACCATGACCAAATAATGTCACTAAGTGTGGTAAACTTTGACAACTCACAACACGAGTCACAAATGGTCAGGGTGAACGGTAATGGTTTGTGAATACTAGTTATATACTAGCAAGTACAAATACCTTCAATCTGTAGTGGCACGATGTGGCTTCAATGCACCGTGACCAACCAAAGTATGCATATGTAACTAACCATGACCAACAAATTTCACTTCATGTGGCCAACGTTGAAAACGCATAACACGAGTCACAAATGGTCAGAGGAGAAAACAATGGATTGGGAAGCCTATGTATTGGCTAGAAAGGACAAAGAACTTCAATACGTAGTGGCACGGTGTGGCTAATATGCACACCAAACAATCAAACTAGGAATATGTCACTGATCATGACCATGGAATATCAATATGGGTGTTCAACGTTGACCAACCATAACAGGAGTCACAAACGGTCAGGAGAGGAAACAATGCTATGAGAATATCGGTTCTGAACTACCAAGTACAACGACCTTCAGTCAGAAGTAGCACGGTGTGGCTACCATGCACAATGACCGACCAAAGTAGGCGTATGTACTTCCTTTGACCAAAGAAATCCGCTGTGTGTGGTCCACGTTGACAACTCATAATACGAGTCATAAATGGTCAGAGGGGGAAACAATGGTTTGGGAACACCACGAGTCACATAGCAAGCAAAAGGAGCTTCAATACGTTGTGGCACAGTGTGGAGACCATGCACGATGACCAACCAAAGTAGGCATATGTCACTGACCATGACCAAATAATATCACTAAGTGTGGTAAACTTTGACAACTCACAACACCAGTCACAAATGGTCAGGGTGGAAGGTAATGGTTTGTGAATACTAGTTATCTACTAGCAAGTACAAATACCTTCAAATTGAAGGGGAACAATGTGGCTTCAATGCACAGTGACCAACCAAAGTATGCATATGTCACTTACCATGACGAACAAATTTCACTTCATGGTGTCAACGTTGAAAACGCATAACACCAGTCACAAATGGTCAGAGGGGAAAACAATGGATTGGGAACACTAGTTATCAACTAGCACATACAAAGACCTTCATAAAGTAGTGGCACGCTATGGCTAGCGTGCACAGTGACCAACCAAAGGATGCATACGTCGCTGACTACGACCGAATAAGTCCACTATGTGTGGTCCACATTGACAACTCATAACGCCAGTCCCAAATGGTCAGAGGGAGAGACAATGGTCTGGGAAGCATATGTGTTGACTGGAACGGACAAAGAACTTCAATACGTAGTGGCACGGTGTGGCTAACATGCACACCAAACAATCAAACTAGGCATATGTCACTGATCATGACCACAAAATTTCAATATGGGTGGTCAACGTTGACCAACCATAACACGAGTCACAAACGGTAAGGAGAGGAAACAATGCTATGAGAATATCGGGTCTCAACTATCAAGTACAATGACCTTCAGTCAGTAGTAGCGCGGTGTGCCTTCCATGCAAAATGACCAACCAAACTAGGCATATGTACTGCCTTTGACCAGAGAAATCCACTGTGTGTGGTCAGCGTTGACAACTCATAATACGAGTCACAAATGGTCAGAGGGGGAAACAATGGTTTGGGAATACTTAGTATCGACTAGCAAGTACAAAGACCTTTGATAAGTGGTGGCACGGTATGGCTACCATGCACAATGACCAACCAAAATATTCTTGTGTCATTGAATATCATAAAAATAGTTTCACTATGTCTTTTCAACTTTCCTTCTTACGGCTGGTCAATCGCAGCAATCGTTAATAGGTTATTCAAGCTCAGAATTGCAGAATTCAAAACATAGTCGGTGTCAATTGTGTATGAATAAAGTGAATTTGTTATCATTCATACCTTTGAAAACTACCCTATAATCTTACACCCCCTTATTTTATGCCCTTTACGCATAGGAAGCCTTATAATGTCATTTGGACATCATATGAACACCATGTGAGTTGGCTTAGTGCTTATAGAATTAGATTCTGAAACGATAGGTTTTGGGTTTGAATCCTCGTACGCGCAATATAGAATAGGCTCACGACCTGGGGGGGGGGCGGCCGTGTTGTGATACCTCAACTCTACCTTCGAGCCTAAGCCGTGGGGGGGTAGGGGGGTGTCATAATGCGGTCGCAAATCTGTCCTCCATGTCGTCCACGAAACATCCCTCTACGGGGGTGGGAGGGAGTATTCCAGTGAAGGCACCTACGCGTAACAAATAAACAAAAACCGACCTGGTGTCAAAGGGATAAACCTTTTGCTATTTATTGACAATCAAGTGCAACTACTTTCAAAAAGTAGTGGAATGGTGTGGCTACCATGTACAATGACCAACCAGATTAGACATGTGCCACTTACCATGACCAAGTAACTGTACTATGTGTGGTCAACGTTGACAACCCATAATATGGGTCACGAATCGTCCAAGGGGTAAACAATGGGTTGGGAACACCAAGTATCGCATAGCAAGTACAAGGGGCTTTAGTACGTTGTGGCACGGTGTGGAGACCATGCACGATGACCAACCAAAGTAGGCATATGTCACTGACCATGACCAAATAATGTCACTAAGTGTGTGTAGCGGGAGGGCCGGTTCGGCCCTCCCTCCTCGTTAATGCGAGGGGTTGTCGCGCACCACCCCTCGCGTCAGCGAGGGCTGGCCGGCGGCCAGCGATTGGCTGGCCGTCGGCCAGCTCGCTGCCGGCCGGCTAGACGGCCGGCGGCCGGCCAAGCGACCGGCCGGCCATCGGCCGGCCAGCCGCCAGCCGCCGGTCGCGGCCTCAGCCGGATCGGCGGCTGAGAGGCCAGGAGGGCCTCGAGGGCAAGGCCTCGTGGCCTCGTGCCCTCGTCCCCCCTCGCCCTCCTTGCAAACGAGCAAGAGACGACGAGGGATAGGGGGAGCAAGGGGGGGGGAGGTTGAAAAAGCTGGCGCGAAATCGCCTACGTGCCTCCCACGCGACAATTTTGTGCCACAACGACAAAAAGAAACACGAAGTTCGTTCATGACAAACTTCGACATAAAACGATATAACTCGTGCGAACACACGAGTTCGAGGTAAAAACTCCCGGTTTGGGTCCCAAAACCAGGGGTTTGGTTAAGAACGGAAATGGGCCTCCGAAGACTCGAAACATTCGAGTCTCCCTGCTCTGGGTCGTTGATGACGATTGCCCCTCAGTATCGCAAAGGGGGTAAACTCCTGACGCGGACTGAGAACGCCATTCTGCGAACTCCGACGACGACTACAGAGCAGGAGCTGGAGACACGGCCCGTTACAGTGTGGTAAACATTGGCAACTCACAACACGAGTCACAAATGGTCAGGGTGGAAGGTAATGGTTTGTGAATACTAGTTATCTACTAGCAAGTATGAATACCTTCAATATGTAGTGGCACAATGTGGCTTCAGTGCACAGTGACCAACCAAAGTATGCATATGTCACTAACCATGACGAACAAATTTCACTTCATGTGGTCAACGTTGAAAACGCATAACACGAGTCACAAATGGTCAGAGGGGAAAACTATGGGTTGGGAACACTAGTTATCAACTAGGAAGTACAAAGAACAAGCAGTGGCCCGGTATGGCTAGCGTGCACAGTGACCAACCAAAGGATGCATACGTCAGTGACTACGACCGAATAAGTCCACTATGTGTGGTCAACATCGACAACTCATAACACGAGTCACAAATGGTCAGAGGGAGAGACGATGGTTTGGGAAGCCAATGTATTGACTAGAAAGGACAAATAACTTCAATACAATGTGGCACGATGTGGCTAATATGCACACCAAACAACCAAACTAGGCATATGTCACTGATCATGGCCAGAGAATTTCAATATGGGTGGTCAACGTTGACCAACCATAACGCGAGTCACGAACAGTCAGGACAGGTAACAATGCTATGGCAATATTGGTTCTCAACTACCAAGTACAACGAACTTCAGTCAGTAGTAGCACGGTGTGGCTACCATGCACAATGGCCGACCAAAGTAGGCATATGTACTGCCTTTGACTAAACAAACTCGTTGTGTGTGGTCAACATTGACAACTCATCATACGAGTCACAAATGGCCGGAGGGGGGAAAATGGTTTGGGAACACCAAGTATCACATAGCAAGCACAAGGGGCTTCAATACGTTGTGGCACAGTGTGGAGACCATGCACAATGACCAACCAAAGTAGGCATATGTCACTGACCATGACCAAATAATGTCACTAAGTGTGGTAAACTTTGACAACTCACAACACGAGTCACAAATGGTCAGGGTGGAAGGTCATGGTTTGTGAATACTAGTTATCTACTAGCAAGTACACATACCTTCAACCTGTAGTGGCACAATGTGGCTTCAATGCACAGTGACCAACCAAAGTATGCATATGTCACTGACCATGACGAAAGAATTTCACTTCATGTGGTCAACGTTGAAAACGCATTACACGAGTCACAAATGGTCAGAGGGGAAAACAATGGGTTGGGAACACTATTTATCAACGAGGAAGTACAAAGACCTTCAACAAGCAGTGGCCCGGTATGTGTAGCGTGCACAATGACCAACCAAAGGATGCATACGTCACTGACTACGACCGAATAAGTTCACTATGTGTGGTCAACATTGACAACTCATAACACGAGTCACAAATGGTCAGAGGGAGAGAAAATGGTTTGGGAAGCCACGTTATTGACTAGAAAGGATAAATAACTTCAATACGTAGTGGCACGGTGTGGCTAATATGCACACCAAACAACCAAACTAGGCATATGTCACTGATCATGACCAGAGAATTTCAATATGGGTGGTCAACGTTGACCAACCATAACACGAGTCACAAATGGTCAGAGGGAGAGAAAATGGTTTGGGAAGCTACGTTATTGACTAGAAAGGATAAATAACTTCAATACGTAGTGGCACGGTGTGGCTAATATGCACACCAAACAACCAAACTAGGCATATGTCACTGATCATGACCAGAGAATTTCAATATGGGTGGTCAACGTTGACCAACCATAACACGAGTCACAAACAGTCAAGACAGGAAACAATGCTATGGGAATATTGGTTTCCAACTACCAAGTACAACAACCTTCATTAGTAGCACGGTGTGACTACCATGCACAATGACCGACCAAAGTAGGCATATGTACTGCCATTGACCAAAGAAATCCACTGTGTGTGGTCAACGTTGACAACTCATAATACGAGTGACAATAGTCAGAGGGGAAAACAATGGGTTGGGAACACCAAGTACCACATAGCAAGAAGAAGGGGCTTCAATACGTTGTGGCACAATGTGGAGACCATGCATGATGACCAACCAAAGTAGGCATATGTCACTGACCATGACCAATTAATGTCACTAAGTGTGGTAAACTTTGACAACTCACAACGCGAGTCACAAATGGTCAGGGTGGAAGGTAATGGTTTGTGAATACTAGTTATATACTAGCAAGTATAAAAACCTTCAATCTGTAGTGGCACGACGTGGCTTCAATGCACAGTGACCAACCAAAGTATGCATATGTCACTGACCATGACGACATAATTTCACTTCATGTGGTCAACGTTGAAAACGCATAACACAAGTCACAAATGGTCAGAGGGGAAAACAATGGGTTGGGAACACTAGTTATCAACTAGGAAGTACAAAGACCTTCAACAAGCAGTGACACGGTATGGCTAGCGTGCACAGTGACCAACAAAAGGATGCATACGTCACTGACTACGACCGAATAAGTCAAGTATGTGTGGTCAACATTGACAGCTCATAACACGAGTCACAAATGGTCAGAGGGAGAGAAAATGGTTTGGGAAGCCTATGTATTGACTAGAAAGGACAAATAACTTCAATACGTAGTGGCACGGTGTGGCTAATATGCACACCAAAAAACCAAACTAGGCATATGTCACTGATCATGACCAGAGAATTTCAATATGGGTGGTCAACGTTGACCAACCATAACACTAGTCACAAACGGTCAGGAGAGGAAACAATGCTATGAGAATATCGGTTCTCAACTACCAAGTACAACGACCTTCAGTGAGTAGTAGCACGGTGTGGCTACCATGCACAATGACCGACCAAAGTAGGCATATGTACTGCCTTTGACCAAAGAAATCCGCTGTGTGTGGTCAACGTTGA
>SZWC01000223.1:473923-492966 GCA_023375785.1 Penium margaritaceum | reverse complement strand
CACAAATGGTCAGAGGGGAAAACAATGGATTGGGAAGCCTATGTATTGGCTAGAAAAGACAAAGAAATTCAATACGAAGTGGCATGGTTAAGGGTGCACACCGGGTAAGATTCCCGGATCCCAGATTGGATTCGGATTCACGAATCCGAATCCAGGTCTGGCTTTCATTCACGAATCCGAATCTGGGTTCGCGAATCCGTAAGATTCACGAATCTTTTCCGAATCATATGAGTGATGGCAGGTAAAAATCATCTAATCTTCCACATAAATCCCTGTTTCCATGTTGAAGCAATAGGGAAAAGGATCTCCGAATCCCGAATCGAATCCTCATGAAGGATTCGGATCCCCGAATCCGAATCTTTATCCGGGTTCACGAATCTTATTCACGAATCCTAGGATTTGGTGTGCAGCCTTAGGCATGGTGTGGCTAATATGCACACCAAACAATCAAACTAGGCATATGTCACTGATCATGACCACGGAATTTCAATATGGGTGTTCAACGTTGACCAACCATAACACGAGTCACAAACGGTCAGGAGAGGAAACAATGCTATGAGAATATCGGTTCTCAACTACCAAGTACAACGACCTTCAGTCAGTAGTAGCACGGTGTGGCTGCCATGCACAATGACCGACCAAAGTAGGCATATGTACTGCCTTTGACCAAATAATTCCGCTGTGTGTGGTCCACGTTGACAACTCATAATACGAGTCATAAATGGTCAGAGGGGGGAATAATGGGTTGGGAACACCACGAGTCACATAGCAAGCAAAAGGGGCTTCAATACATTGTGGCACATGTGGAGACCATGCACGATGACCAACAAAAGTAGGCATATGTCACTGACCATGACCATATAATACCACTACGTGTGGTAAACTTTGACAACTCACAACACGAGTCACAAATGGTCAGGGTGGAAGGTAATGGTTTGTGAATACTAGTTATCTTCTAGCAAGTACAAATACCTTCAATATGTAGTGGCAGAATGTGGCTTCAATGCACAGTGACCAACCAAAGTACGCATATGTCACTAACCATGACGAACAAATTTCACTTCATGTGGCCAACGTTGAAAACGCATAACACGAGTCACAAATGGTCAGAGGGGAAAACCATGGGTTGGGAACACTAGTTATCAACTAGGAAGTACAAATACCTTCAACAAGCAGTGGCACGGTATGGCTAGCGTGCACAGTGACCAACCAAAGTACGCATATGTCACTAACCATGACGAACAAATTTCACTTCATGTGGCCAACGTTGAAAACGCATAACACGAGTCACAAACAGTCAGGACAGGAATCAATGCTATGGGAATATCAGTTCTCAACTACCAAGTACAACGACCTTCAGTCAGTAGTAGCACGGTGTGCCTACCACGCATAATGACCGACCAAAGTAGGCATATGTACTGCCTTTGACCAAATAATTCCGCTGTGTGTGGTCCACGTTGACAACTCATAATACGAGTCACAAATGGTCAGAGGGGAAAACCATGGGTTGGGAACACTAGTTATCAACTAGGAAGTACAAATACCTTCAACAAGCAGTGGCACGGTATGGCTAGCGTGCACAGTGACCAACCAAAGTACGCATATGTCACTAACCATGACGAACAAATTTCACTTCATGTGGCCAACGTTGAAAACGCATAACACGAGTCACAAACAGTCAGGACAGGAATCAATGCTATGGGAATATCAGTTCTCAACTACCAAGTACAACGACCTTCAGTCAGTAGTAGCACGGTGTGCCTACCACGCATAATGACCGACCAAAGTAGGCATATGTACTGCCTTTGACCAAATAATTCCGCTGTGTGTGGTCCACGTTGACAACTCATAATACGAGTCACAAATGGTCAGAGGGGAAAACCATGGGTTGGGAACACTAGTTATCAACTAGGAAGTACAAATACCTTCAACAAGCAGTGGCACGGTATGGCTAGCGTGCACAGTGACCAACCAAAGTACGCATATGTCACTAACCATGACGAACAAATTTCACTTCATGTGGCCAACGTTGAAAACGCATAACACGAGTCACAAACAGTCAGGACAGGAATCAATGCTATGGGAATATCAGTTCTCAACTACCAAGTACAACGACCTTCAGTCAGTAGTAGCACGGTGTGCCTACCACGCATAATGACCGACCAAAGTAGGCATATGTACTGCCTTTGACCAAATAATTCCGCTGTGTGTGGTCCACGTTGACAACTCATAATACGAGTCACAAATGGTCAGAGGGGAAAACCATGGGTTGGGAACACTAGTTATCAACTAGGAAGTACAAATACCTTCAACAAGCAGTGGCACGGTATGGCTAGCGTGCACAGTGACCAACCAAAGTACGCATATGTCACTAACCATGACGAACAAATTTCACTTCATGTGGCCAACGTTGAAAACGCATAACACGAGACACAAATGGTCAGAGGGGAAAACAATGGATTGGGAAGCCTATGTATTGGCTAGAAAAGACAAAGAAATTCAATACGAAGTGGCATGGTAAGGCTAATATGCACACCAAACAATCAAACTAGGCATATGTCACTGATCATGACCACGGAATTTCAATATGGGTGTTCAACGTTGACCAACCATAACACGAGTCACAAACGGTCAGGAGAGGAAACAATGCTATGAGAATATCGGTTCTCAACTACCAAGTACAACGACCTTCAGTCAGTAGTAGCACGGTGTGGCTACCATGCACAATGACCGACCAAAGTAGGCATATGTACTGCCTTTGACCAAAGAAATCCGCTGTGTGTGGTCCACGTTGACAACTCATAATACGATTCATAAATGGTCAGAGGGGGAAACAATGGTTTGGGAACACCACGAGTCACATAGCAAGCAAAAGGGGCTTCAGTACGTTGTGGCACAGTGTGGAGACCATGCAAGATGACCAACCAAAGTAGGCATATGTCACTGACCATGACCAAATAACATCACTAAGTGTGGTAAACTTTGACAACTCACAACACGAGTCACAAATGGTCAGGGTGGAAGGTAATGGTTTTTGAATACTAGTTATCTACTAGCAAGTACAAATACCTTCAATATGTAGTGGCACAACGTGGCTTCAATGCACAGTGACCAACCAAAGTATGCATATGTCACTAACCATGACGAACAAATTTCACTTCATGTGGTCAACGTTGAAAACACATAACACCAGTCACAAATGGTGAGAGGAGAAAACAATGGATTGGGAATACTAGTTATCAACTAGCACGTACAAAGACCTTCATCAAGCAGTGGCACGGTATGGCTAGCGTGCACAGTGACCAACCAAAGGATGCATACGTCACTGACTACGACCGAATAAGTCCACTATGTGTGGTCAACATTGACAACTCATAATGCCAGTCTCAAATGGTCAGAGGGAGAGACAATGGTTTGGGAAACACATGTGTTGACTAGAACGGACAAAGAACTTCAATACGTAGTGGCACGGTGTGGCTAATATGCACACCAAACAATCAAACTAGGCATATGTCACTGATCATGACCACAGAATTTCAATATGGGTGGTCAACGTTGACCAACCATAACACGAGTCACAAACGGTAAGGAGAGGAAACAATGCTATGAGAACATCGGGTCTCAACTACCAAGTACAATGACCTTCAGTCAGTAGTAGCACGGTGTGCCTTCCATGCAAAATGACCAACCAAAGTAGGCATATGTACTGCCTTTGACCAGATAAGTCCGCTGTGTGTGGTTAACGTTGACAACTCATAATACGAGTCACAAATGGTCAGAGGGGGAAACAATGGTTTGGGAATACTTGGTATCGACTAGCAAGTACAAAGACCTTCGATAAGTGGTGGCACAGTATGACTACCATGCACAATGAACAACCAAAATATTCTTGTGTCATTGAATATCATAAAAAGAGTTTCACTGTGTCTTGTCAACTGTCCTTCTTACGGCTGGTCAATCGTAGCAATCGTTGATGGGTTATTCAAGCTCAGAGTTGCAAAATTCAAAACATAGTCGGTGTCAATTGTGTATGAATAAACTGAATTTGTTATCATTCATACCTTTGAAAACTACCTTATAATCTTACACCCCTTATTTTATGCCCTTTACCCATAGGAAGCCTTATAATGTCATTTGGACATCCTATGAACACCATGTGAGTTGGCTTAGCGCTTATAGAGTTAGATTCTGAAGTGATAGGTCCTGGGTTTGAATCCTCGTACGCGCAATATAGAATAGGCTCGCGACCTGGGGGGGGGGCGGCCGTGTTGTGATAGCTCAACTCTACCTTCGAGCCTAAGCCATGGGGGGGTAGGGGGGTGTCATAATGCGGTCGCAAAGCTGCCCTCCAGGTCGTCCACGGAACATCCCTCTACGGGGGTGGGAGGGAGTATTCCAGTGAAGGCACCTACGCGTAACAAGTAAACAAAAACCAACCTGGTGTCAAAGGTTGAAACCTTTTGCTATTTATTGACCATCAAGTGCAACTTCTTTCAACAAGTAGTGGAATGGTGTGGCTACTATGTATAATGACCAACCAGATTAGGCATGTGCCACTTACCATGACCAAATAATTGTACTATGTGTGGTCAACGTTGACAACCCACAATGTGGGTCACGAATTATCCGAGGGGAAAACAATGGTTTGGGAATACCATGTATCACATAGCAAGCACTAGGGGCTTCAATACGCTGTGGCACAGTGTGGTGACCATGCACGATGACCAACCAAAGTAGGCATATGTCATTGACCATGACCAAATAATGTCACTAAGTGTGGTAGACTTTGACAACTCACAACACGAGTCACAAATGGTCAGGGTGGAAGGTAATGGTTTGTGAATACTAGTTATCTATTAGCAAGTACAAATATCTTCAATCTGTAGTGGCACAATGTGGCTTCAATGCACAGTGACCAACCAGAGTATGCATATGTCACTGACCATGACGAAAGAATTTCACTTCATGTGGTCAACGTTGAAAACGCATAACACGAGTCACAAATGGTCAGAGGGGAAAACCATGGGTTGGGAACACTAGTTATCAACTAGGAAGTACAAATACCTTCAACAAGCAGTGGCACGGTATGGCTAGCGTGCACAATGACCAACCAAAGGATGCATACGTCACTGACTACGACCGAATAAGTCCACTATGTGTGGTCAACATCGACAACTCATAACACGAGTCACAAATGGTCAGAGGGAGAGACAATGCTTTGGGAAGCCAATGTATTGACTGGAAAGGACAAATAACTTCAATACGTAGTGGCACGGTGTGGCTAATATGTACACCAAACAACCAAACTAGGCATATGTCACTGATCATGACCAGAGAATTTCAATATGGGTGGTCAACGTTGACCAACCATAACACGAGTCACAAACAGTCAGGACAGGAATCAATGCTATGGGAATATCAGTTCTCAACTACCAAGTACAACGACCTTCAGTCAGTAGTAGCACGGTGTGGCTACCATGCACAATGACCAACCAAAGTAGGCATATGTACTGCCTTTGACCAAAGAAATCCGTTGTGTGTGGTCAACGTTGACAACTCATCATACAAGTCACAAATGGCCGGAGGGGGAAACAATGGTTTGGGAACACCAAGTATCACATAGCAAGCACAAGGGGCTTCAATACGTTGTGGCACAGTGTGGAGACCATGCACGATGACCAACCAAAGTAGGCATATGTCACTGACCATGACGAAAGAATTTCACTTCATGTGGTCAACGTTGAAAACGCATAACACGAGTCACAAATGGTTAGAGGGAGAGAAAATGGTTTGGGAAGCCCATGTATTGACTAGAAAGGACAAATAACTTCAATACGTAGTGGCACGGTGTGGCTAATATGTACACCAAACAACCAAACTAGGCATATGTCACTGATCATGACCAGAGAATTTCAATATGGGTGGTCAACGTTGACCAACCATAACATGAGTCACAAACACTCAGGACAGGAATCAATGCTATGGGAATATCAGTTCTCAACTACCAAGTACAACGACCTTCAGTCAGTAGTAGCACGGTGTGGCTACCATGCACAATGACCGACCAAAGTAGGCATATGTACTGCCTTTGACCAGAGAAATCCGCTGTGTGTGGTCAACGTTGACAACTCATAATACGAGTCACAAATGGTCAGAGGGGAAAACAGTGGATTGGGAATAATATTTATCAACGAGGAAGTACAAAGACCTTCAACAAGCAGTGGCACGGTATGGCTAGCATGTACAGTGACCAACCAAAGGATGCATACGTCACTGACTACGACCGAATAAGTCCACTATGTGTGGTCAACATTGACAACTCATAACACGAGTCACAAATGGTTAGAGGGAGAGAAAATGGTTTGGGAAGCCCATGTATTGACTAGAAAGGACAAATAACTTCAATACGTAGTGGCACGGTGTGGCTAAAATGCACACCAAACAACCAAACTAGGCATATGTCACTGATCATGACCAGAGAATTTCAATATGGGTGGTCAACGTTGACCAACCATAACATGCGTCACAAACACTCAGGACAGGAAACAATGCTATGGGAATATCGGTTCTCAACTACCAAGTACAATGACTTTCATTCAGTGGTAGCACGGTGTGGCTACCATGCACAATGACCGACCAAAGTAGGCATATGTGTTGCCTTTGACCAAAGAAATCCTCTGTGTGTGGTCAATGTTGACAACTCATAATACGAGTCACAAATGGTCAGAGGGGGAAACAATGGTTTGGGAACACCAAGTATCACATAGCGAGCACAAGGGGCTTCAATACGTTGTGGCACAGTGTGGATGCCATGCACGATGACCAACCTAAGTAGGCATATATCACTGACCATGACCAAATAATGTCACTAAGTGTGGTAAACTTTGACAACTCACAACACGAGTCACAAATGGTCAGGGTGGAAGGTAATGGTTTGTGAATACTAGTTATCTACTAGCAAGTACAAATACCTTCAATCTGTAGTGGCACAATGTGGCTTCAATGCACCGTGACCAACCAAAGTATGCATCTGTCACTGACCATGACGAAATAATTTCACTTCATGTGGTCAACGTTGAAAACGCAAAACACGAGTCACAAATGGTCAGAGGGGAAAACAATGATTTGGGAACACTAGTTATCAACTAGGAAGTACAAAGACCTTCAACAAGCAGTGGCACGGTATGGCTAGCGTGCACAGTGACCAACAAACGGATGCATACGTCACTGACTACGACCAAATAAGTCAACTATGTGTGATCAACATTGACAACTCATAACACGAGTCACAAATGGTCAGAGGGAGAGAAAATGGTTTGGGAAGCCTATGTATTGACTAGAAAGGACGAGTAACTACAATACGTAGTGGCACGGTGTGGCTAATCTGCACACCAAACAATCAAACTAGGCATATGTCACTGATCATGGTCAGAGAACTTCAATATGGGTAGTCACCGTTGACCAACCATAACACAAGTCACAAATGGTCAGGAGAGGAAACAATGCTATGAGAATATCGGTTCTCAACTACCAAGTACAACGACCTTCAGTCAGTAGTAGCACGGTGTGGCTACCATGCACAATGACCGACCAAAGTAGGCATATGTACTGTCTTTGACCAAAGACATTCGCTGTGTGTGGTCCACGTTGATAACTCATCATACGAGTCACAAATGGTCAGAGGGGGAAACAATGGTATGGGAACACAACGTATAACATAGCAAGCACAAGGGGCTTCAATACATTGTGGCACGATGTGGAGACCATGCACGATGACAAACCAAAGTAGGCATATGTCACTGACCATGACCAAATAATGTCACTAAGTGTGGTAAACTTTGACAACTCACAACACGAGTCACAAATGGTCAGGGTGGAAGGTAATGGTCTGTGAATACTAGTTTTCTACTAGCAAGTACAAATACCTTCAATATGTAGTGGCACAATGTGGCTTCAATGCACAGTGACCAACCAAAGTATGCATGTCACTGACCATGATGAAAGAATTTCACTTCATGTGGTCAACGTTGGAAACGCATAACACGAGTCACAAGTGGTGAGAGGGGAAAACAATGGGTTGGGAACACTAGTTATCAACTAGGAAGTACAAATACCTTCAACAAGCAGTGGCACGGTATGGCTAGCATGTACAGTGACCAACCAAACGATGCATATGTCACTGACTACGACCGAATAAGTCCACTATGTGTGGTCAACACTGACAACTCATAACACGAGTCACAAATGGTCAGAGGGAGAGAAAATGGTTTGGGAAGCGAATGTATTGACTAGAAAGGACAAATAACTTCAATACGTAGTGGAACGGTGTGGCTAATATGCACACCAAACAACCAAACTAGGCATATGTCACTGATCATGACCAGAGAATTTCAATATGGGTGGTCAACGTTGACCAACCATAACATGAGTCACAAACAGTAAGGATAGGTAACAATGCTATGGGAATATAGGTTCTCAACTACCAAGTACAATGACCTTCTGTCAATAGAAGCACAGTGTGGCTACCATGCACAATGACCGACCAAAGTAGGCATATGTACTGCCTTTGACCAAAGATATTCGCTGTGTGTGGTCAACGTTGACAACTCATAATACGAGTCACAAAAGGTCAGAGGGGGAAACAATGGTTTGGGAACACCAAGTATCACATAGCAAGCACAAGGGGCTTCAATACGTTGTGGCACAGAGTGGAGACCATGCACGACGACCAACCAAAGTAGGCATATGTCACTGACCATGACCAAATCATGTCACTTAGTGTGGTAAACTTTGACAACTCACAACACGAGTCACAAATGGTCAGGGTGGAAGGTAATGGTCTGTGAATACTAGTTTTCTACTAGCAAGTACAAATATCTTCAATCTGTAGTGGCACAATGTGGCTTCAATGCATAGTGACCAACTAAAGTATGCATATGTCACTGACCATGACGAAATAATTTCACTTCATGTGGTCAACGTTGAAAACGCATAACACGAGTCACAAATGGTCAGAGGGGAAAACAATGGGTTGGGAACACTAGTTATCAACTAGGAAGTACAAATACCTTCAACAAGCAGCGGCACTGTATGGCTAGCGTGTACAGTGACCAACCAAAGGATGCATACGTCACTCGCTACGACCGAATAAGTCCACTATGTGTGGTCAACATTGACAACTCATAACACGAGTCACAAATGGTGAGAGGGAGAGAAAATGGTTTGGGAAGCAAATGTATTGACTAGAAAGGACAGATAACTTCAATACGTAGTGGCACGGTGTGGCTAATATGCACACCAAACAAGAAAACTAGGCATATGTCACTGATCATGACCTGAGAATTTCAATATGGGTGCTCAACGTTGACCAACCATAACACGAGTCACAAACAGTCAGGATATTTAACAATGCTATAGGAATATCGGTTCTCAACTACCAAGTACAACGACCTTCAGTCAGTAGTAACAAGGTGTGGCTACCATGCACAATGACCGACCAAAGTAGGCATATGTACTGCCTTTGACCAAAGATATCCGCTGTGTGTGGTCAACGTTGACAGCTCATAATACGAGTCACAAATGGTCAGAGGGGGAAACAATGGTTTGGGAACACCAAGTATCACATAGCAAGCACAAGGGGCTTCAATACGTTGTGGCACAGTGTGGAGACCATGCACTACGACCAACCAAAGTAGGCATATGTTACTGGCCATGACCAAATAATGTCACTAAGTGTGGTAAACTTTGACAACTCACAACACGAGTCACAAATGGTCAGGGTGGAAGGTAATGGTTTGTGAATACTAGATATCTACTAGCAAGTACAAATACCTTCAATCTGTAGTGGCACAATGTGGCATCAATGCACAGTGACCAACCAAAGTATGCATATGTCACTGACCATGACGAAAGAATTTCACTTCATGTGGTCAACGTCGAAAACGCATAACACGAGTCACAAATGGTCAGAGGGGAAAACAATGGGTTGGGAACACTATTTATCAACGAGGGAGTACAAAGACCTTCAACAAGCAGTGGCACNGTATGGCTAGCGTGCACAGTGACCAACCAAAGGATGCATACGTCACTGACTACGACCGAATAAGTCCACTATGTGTGGTCAACGTTGACAACTCATAACACGAGTCACAAATGGTCAGAGGGAGAGAAAATGGTTTGGGAAGCCAATGTATTGACTAGAAAGGACAAATAACTTCAATACGTAGTGGCACGGTGTGGCCAATATGCACACCAAACAACCAAAATAGGCGTATGTCACTGATCATGACCAGAGAATTTCAATATGGGTGGTCAACGTTGACCAACCAAAACACGAGTCACAAACGGTCAGGACAAGAAACAATGCTATGGGAATATCGGTTCTCAACTACCAAGTACAACGAACTTCAGTCAGTAGTAGCACGGTGTGGCTACCATGCACAATGACCAACCAAAGTAGGCATATGTACTGCCTTTGACCACAGAAATCCGCTGTGTGTGGTCAACGTTGACAACTCATAATACGAGTCACAAATGGTCAGAGGGGGAAACAATGGGTTGGGAACACCAAGTATCACATAGCAAGCACAAGGGGTTTCAATACGTTGTGGCACAGTGTGGAGACCATGCACGATGACCAACCAAATTAGGCATATGTCACTGACCATGACCAAATAATGTCACTAAGTGTGGTAAACTTTGACAACTCACAACACGAGTCACAATTTGTCAGGGTGGAAGGTAATGGTTTGTGAATACTAGTTATATACTAGCAAGTACAAATAACTTCAATCTGTAGTGGCACAGTGTGGCTTCAATGCACAGTGACCAACCAAAGTATGCATATGTCACTGACCATGACGAAAGAATTTCACTTCATGTGGTCAACGTTGAAAACGCATAACACGAGTCACAAATGGTCAGAGGGGAAAACAATGGGTTGGGAACACTAGTTATCAACTAGGAAGTACAAAGACCTTCAACAAGCAGTGGCACGGTATGGCTAGCGTGCACGGTGACCAACCAAAGGATGCATATGTCACTGACTACGACCGAATAAGTCCACTATGTGTGGTCAACATTGACAACTCATAACATGAGTCACAAATGGTCAGAGGGAGAGAAAATGGTTTGGGAAGCCTATGTATTGATCAGAAAGGACAAATAACGTCAATACGTAGTGGCATGGTATGTCTAATATGCACTTAAAACAACCCAACTATGCATATGTCTCTGATCATGACCAGAGAATTTCAATATGGGTGGTCAACGTTGACCAGCCATGACACGAGTCTCTACCGGTCAGGACAAGAAACAATGCTATGGGAATATCGGTTCTCAACTACCAAGTGCAACGACCTTCAGTCAGTAGTAGCATGGTGTGGCTACCATGCACAATGACCAACCCAAGTAGGCATATGTACTGTCGTTGACCAAATAAATCCGCTGTGTGTGGTCAACGTTGACAACTCATCATACGAGTCACAAATGGACAGAGGGGGAAACAATGGTTTGGGAACACCAAGTATCATATAGCAAGCACAAGGGGCTTCAATACGTTCTGGCACAGTGTGGAGACCATGCACGATGACCAACCAAAGTAGGCATATGTCACTGACCATGACCAAATAATGTCACTGATTGTGGTAAACGTTGACAACCCACAACACGAGTCACAACTGGTTAGGGTCGAAGGTAATGGTTTTTGAATACTAGTTATCTACTAGCAAGTACAAGTACCTTCAATCTCTAGTGGCACAATGTGGCTTTAATGCACAGTGACCAACCAAAGTATGCATATGTCACTGGCCATGACGAAAAAAATTCACTTCATGTGGTCAACGTTGAAAACGCATAACACGAGTCACAAATGGTCAGAGGGGAAAACAATGGGTT
Organism: Penium margaritaceum; assembly: GCA_023375785.1. Classification (NCBI taxonomy): domain Eukaryota; kingdom Viridiplantae; phylum Streptophyta; class Zygnematophyceae; order Desmidiales; family Peniaceae; genus Penium; species Penium margaritaceum. The sequence goes on along the minus strand of SZWC01000223.1, from coordinate 481,071 downwards.
GGGAACACTAGTTATCAACTAGGAAGTACAAAGACCTTCAACAAGCAGTGGCACGGTATGGCTAGTGTGCACAGTGACCAACCAAAGGATGCATACGTCACTGACTACGACCGAATAAGTCCACTATGTGTGGTCAACATTGAAAACTCATAACACGAGTCACAAATGGTCAGAGGGAGAGAAAATGGTCTGCAAAGCCTTTTTATTGACTAGAAAGGACAAATAACTTCAATACGTAGTGGCACGGTGTGGCTAATATGCACACCAAACAACCAAACTAGGCATATGTCACTGATCATGACAAGAGAATTTCAATATGGGTGGTCAACGCTGACCAACCATAACACGAGTCACAAATGGTCAGGATAGGGAACAATGCTATGGGAATATCGGTTCTCAACTACCAAGTACAACGACCTTCAGTCAGTAGTAGCACGGTGTGGCTACCATGCACAGTGACCAACCAAAGCAGGCATATGTACTGCCGTTGACCAAAGAAATCCGCTGTGTGTGGTCAACGTTGACAACTCATAATACGAGTCACAAATGGTCAGAGGGGGAAACAATGGTTTGGGAACACCAAGTATCACATAGCAAGCACAAGGGGCTTCAAAACGCTGTGGCAAAGTATGGAGACCATGCACGATGACCAACAAAAGTAGGCATATGTCACTGACCATGAGCAAATAATGTCACTAAGTGTGGTAAACTTTGACAACTCACAACACGAGTCACAAATGGTCAGGGTAGAAGGTTATGGTTTATGAATACTAGTTATCTACTAGCAAGTACAAATACCTTCAATCTGTGGTGGCACAATGTGGCTTCAATGCACAGTGACCAACCAAAGTATGCATATGTCACTGACCATGACGAAAGAATTTCACTTCATGTGGTCAGTGTTGAAAACGCATAACACCAGTCACAAATGGTCAGAGGGGAAAACAATGGATTGGGAACACTAGTTATCAACTAGCATGTATAAAGACCTTCATCAAGCAGTGGCACGGTATGGCTAGCGTGCACAGTGACCAACTAAAGGATGCATACGTCACTGACTACGACCGAATAAGTCCACTATGTGTGGTCAACATTGACAACTCATAACGCCAATCCCAGATGGTCAGAGGGAAAGACAATGGTTTGGGAAGCATATGTATTGACTAGAACGGACAAAGAACTTCAATACGTAGTGGCACGGTGTGGCTAATATGCACACCAAACAATCAAACTAGGCATATGTCACTGATCATGACCACAGAATTTCAATATGGGTGGTCAACATTGACCAACCATAACACGAGTCACAAATGGTCAGAGGGGGAAACAATGGTTTGGGAAGCATATGTATTGACTAGAACGGACAAAGAACTTCAATACGTAGTGGCACGGTGTGGCTAATATGCACACCAAACAATCAAACTAGGCATATGTCACTGATCATGACCACAGAATTTCAATATGGGTGGTCAACATTGACCAACCATAACACGAGTCACAAACGGTAAGGAGAGGAAACAATGCTATGAGAATATCGGTTCTCAACTACCAAGTACAATGACCTTCAGTCAGTAGTAACACGGTGTGCCTACCATGCACAATAACCGACCAAAGTAGGCATATGTACTGCCTTTGACCAGAGAAATCCGCTGTGTGTGGTCAACGTTGACAACTCATAATACGAGTCACAAATTGTCAGAGGGGGAAACAATGGCTTGGGAATACTTGGTATCGACTAGCAAATACAAAGACCTTCGATAAGTGGTGGCACGGTATGGCTACCATGCACAATGACCAAGCAAAATATTCTTGTGTCATTGAATATCATACAAAGAGTTTCACTGTGTCTTGTCAACTTTCCTTCTTACGGCTCGTCAATCGCAGCAATCGTTGATAGGTTATTCAAGCTCAGAGTTGCAAAATTCAAAACTTAGTCTGCGTCAATTTTGTGAATAAACTGAATTTTTTATCATTCATACATTTGAAAACTACCCTATAATCTTACACCCCCTTATTCTATGCCCTTTACCCAATAGGAAGCCTTATAATGTCATTTGGACATCATATGAACACCATGTGAGGTGGCTTAGTTCTTATAGAGTTAGATTCTGAAGTGATAGGTCCTGGGTTTGAATCCTCGTACGCGTAATATAGAATAGGCTCGCGACCGGGGGGGGGGGCAGCCGTGTTGTGATACCTCAACTCTACCTTCGAGCCTAAGCCGTGGGGGGGTAGGGGGGTGTCATAATGCGGTCGCAAATCTGTCCTCCAGGTCGTCCACGGAACATCCATCTACAGGGGTGGGATGGAGTATTCCAGTGAAGGCACCTACACGTAACAAATAAACAAAAAACGACCTGGTGTCAAAGGGAGAAACCTTTTGTTGTTTATTGACTAGCAAGTGCAACTACTTTCAACATGTAGTGGAACGGTATGGATACCATGTACAATAACCAACCAGATTAGGCATGTGCCACTTACCATGACCAAATAACTTTACTATGTATGGTCAACGTTGACAAGTCATCATACGAGTCACAAATGGTCAGAGGGGGAAACAATGGTTTGGGAACACCACGTCTCACATAGCAAGCACAAGGGGCTTCAATACGTTGTGGCACAGTGTGGAGACCATGCACGATGACCAACAAAAGTAGGCATATGTCACTGACTGTGACCAAATAATACCACTAAGTGTGGTAAACTTTGACAACTCACAACACGAGTCACAAATGGTCAGGGTGGAAGGTAATGGTTTGTGAATACTAGTTATCTACTAGCAAGTACAAATACCTTCAATATGTAGTGGCACAATGTGGCTTCAATGCACAGTGACCAACCAAAGTATGCATATGTCACTAACCATGACGAACAAATTTCACTTCATGTGGTCAACGTTGAAAACGCATAACACGAGTCACAAATGGTCAGAGGGGAAAACAATGGATTAGGAAGCCTATGTATTGGCTAGAAAGGACAAAGAAATTCAATACGTAGTGGCACGGTGTGGCTTATATGCCCACCAAACAACCAAACTAGGCATATGTCACTGATCATGACCATAGAATTTCTATATGGGTGGTCAATGTTGACCAACCATAACACGAGTTACAAACAGACAGGACAGGAAGCAATGCTATGGAATGTCGGTTCTCAACTACCAAGTACAACGACCTTCAGTCAGTAGTAGCACGATGTGGCTACCATGCACAATGACCGACCAAAGTAGGCACATGTACTGCCTTTGACTAAAGAAATCCGCTGTGTGTGGTCAAAGTTGACAACTCATAATACGAGTCACAAATGATCAGAGGGAAAACAATGGTTTGGGAACACCAAGTATATTATAGCAAGCACAAGGGGCTTCAATATGTTGTGGCACAGTGTGGAGACCATGCACGATGACCAACCAAAGTAGGCATATGTCACTGACCATGACCAAATAATGTCACTAAGTGTGGTAAACTTTGACAACTCACAACACGAGTCACAAATGGTCAGAGGGAGAGACAATGGTTTGGGAAGCATATGTATTGACTAGAACGGACAAAGAACTTCAATACGTAGTGGCACGGTGTGGCTAATATGCACACCAAACAACCCAACTAGGCATATGTCACTGATCATGACCAGAGAATTTCAATATGGGTGGTCAACGTTGACCAACCATAACACGAGTCACAAACGGTCAGGATAGGAAACAATGCTATGGGAATATCGGTTCTCAACTACCAAGTACAACGACCTTCAGTTAGTAGTAGCACGGTGTGGCTACCATGCACAATGACCGACCAAAGTAGGCATATGTACTGCCTTTGACCAGAGAAATCCGCTGTGTGTGGTCAACGTTGACAACTCATAATACGAGTCACAAATGGTCAGGGTGGAAGATAATGGTTTGTGAATACTAGTTATATACTAGCAAGTACAAATAACTTCAATCTGTAGTAGCACAATGTGGCTTCAATGCACAGTGACCAACCAAAGTATGCATGTCACTGACCATGACGAAAGAATTTCACTTCATGTGGTCAACGTTGAAAACGCATAACACGAGTCACAAATGGTCAGAGGGGAAAACAATAGGTTGGGAACACTAGTTATCAACGAGGAAGTACAAAGACCTTCAACAAGCAGTAACACGGTATGGCTACTGTGCACACTGACCAACCAAAGGATGCATACGTCACTGACTACGACCGAATAAGTCCACTATGTGTGGTCAACATTGACAACTCATAACACGAGTCACAAATGGTCCAAGGGAGATAAAATGGTTTGGGAAGCCAATGTATTGACTAGAAAGGACAAATAACTTCAATACGTAGTGGCACGGTGTGGCTAATATGCACACCAAACAACCCAACTAGGCATATGTCACTGATCATGACCAGAGAATTTCAATATGGGTGGTCAACGTTGACGAACCATGACACGGTCACAAACGGTAAGGACAGGAAACAATGCTATGGGAATATCGGTTCTCAACTACCAAGTACAACGACCTTCAGTTAGTAGTAGCACGGTGTGGCTACCATGCACAATGACCAACCAAAGTAGGCATATGTACTGTCGTTGACCAAAGAAATCCGCTGTGTGTGGTCAACGTTGACAACTCATAATACGAGTCACAAATGGTCAAAGGGGGAAACAATGGTTTGGGAACACCAAGTATCACAAAGCAAGCACAAGGGGCATCAATACGTTGTGGCACAGTGTGGAGACCATGCACGATGACCAACCAAAGTAGGCATATGTCACTTACCATGTCCAAACAATGTCACTGAGTGTGGTTAACGTTGACAACCCACAACACGAGTCACAAATGGTTAGGGTGGAAGGTAATGGTTTTTGAATACTAGTTATCTACTAGCAAGTACAAATACCTTCAATCTGTAGTGGCACAATGTGGCTTCAATGCACAGTGACCAACCAAAGAATGCATATGTCACTGACCATGACGAAAGAATTTCACTTCATGTTGTCAACGTTGAAAACGCATAACACAAGTCACAAATGGTCAGAGGGGAAAACAATGGGTTGGGAACACTAGTTAACAACTAGGAAGTACAAAGACCTTCAACAAGCACTGGCACGGTATGGCTAGTGTGCACAGTGACCAACCAAAGGATGCATACGTCACTGACTACGACCGAATAAGTCCATTATGTGTGGTCAACATTGAAAACTCATAACACGAGTCACAAATGGTCAGAGGGAGAGAAAATGAGTGCGAAGCCTATTTTTTTACTAGAAAGGACAAATAACTTCAATACGTAGTAGCACGGTTGGGCTAATATAAACACCAAACAACCAAACTATGCATATGTCACTGATCATGACCAGAGAATTTCAATATGGGTGGTCAACGTTGACCAACCATAACACGAGTCACAAACGGTCAGGATAGGAAACAATGCTATGGGAATATCGGTTCTCAACTACCAAGTACAACGCCCTTCAGTCAGTACTAGCCCGGTGTGGCTACCATGCACAATGACCGACCAAAGTAGGCATATGTACTGCCGTTGACCAAAGAAATCCGCTGTGTGTGGTCAACGTTGACAACTCATAATACGAGTCACAAATGGTCAGAGGGGGAAACAATGGTTTGGGAACACCAAGTATCACATAGCAAGTACAAGGGGCTTCAATACGTTGTGGCACAGTGTGGAGACCATGCACGATGACTAACCAAAGTAGGCATATGTCACTGACCATGACCAAATAATACCACTAAGTGTGGTAAACTTTGACAACTCACAACACGAGTCACAAATGGTCAGGGTGGAAGGTAATGGTTTGTGAATACTAGTTATCTACTAGCAAGTACAAATACCTTCAATCTGTGGTGGCACAATGTGGCTTCAATGCACATTGACCAACCAAAGTATGCATATGTCAATGACCATGGAAAAAGAATTTCACTTCATGTGGTCAATGTTGAAAACTCATAACACGAGTCACAAATTGTCAGGGGGGAAAACAATGGATTGGGAACACTATTTATCAACTAGCATGTACAAAGACCTTCATCAAACAGTGGCACGGTATGGCTAGCGTGCACAATGACCAACCAAATGATGCATACGTCACTGACTACGACCGAATAAGTCCACTATGTGTGGTCAACATTGACAAATCATAACGCCAGTCCCAAATGGTCAGAGGGAGAGACAATGGTTTGGGAAGCATATGTATTGACTAGAACGGACAAAGAACTCCAATACGTAGTGGCACGGTGTGGCTAATATGCACACCAGACAATCAAACTAGGCATATGTCACTGATCATGACCACGGAATTTCAACATGGGTGTTCAACGTTGACCAACCATAACACGAGTCACAAACGGTCAGGAGAGGAAACAATGCTATGAGAATATCGGTTCTCAACTACCAAGTACAACGACTTTCAGTCAGTAGTAGCACGGTGTGGCTACCATGCACAATGACCGACCAAAGTAGGCATATGTACTGCCTTTGACCAGAGAAATCCGCTGTGTGCGGTCAACGTTGACAACTCATAATACGAGTCACAAATGGTCAGAGGGGGAAACAATGGTTTGGAAATACTTGGCATCCACTAGCAAGTACAAAGACCTTCGATAAGTGTTGGCACGGTATGGCTACCATGCACAATGACCAACCAAAATATTATTGTGTCATTGAATATCATAAAAAGAGTTTCACTGTGTCTTGTCAACTTTCCTTCTTACGGCTGGTCAATCGCAGCAATCGTTGATAGGTTATTCAAGCTCATAGTTGCAAAATTCAAAACTTAGTCTGCGTCAATTGTGTATGAATAAACTGAATTTGTTATCATTCATACCTTTGAAAACTACCCTATAATCTTACACCCCCTTATTTTATGCCCTTTACCCATAGGAAGCCTTCTAATGTCATTTGGACATCATATGAACACCATGTGAGTTGGCTTAGTGCTTATAGAGATAGATTCTGAAGCGATAGGTCCTGGGTTTGAATCCTCGTACGCGCAATATAGAATAGACTCGCGACCTGGGGGGGGGGCAGCCGTGTTTTGATACCTCAACTCTACCTTCGAGCCTAAGCCGTGGGGGGGTAGGGGGGGTGTCATAATGCGGTCGCAAATCTGTCCTCCAGGTCGTCCACGGAACATCCCTCTAC
>SZWC01000223.1:423996-437719 GCA_023375785.1 Penium margaritaceum | reverse complement strand
AGAGAAATCCGCTGTGTGTGGTCAACGTTGACAACTCATAATACGAGTCACAAATGGTCAGAGGGGGAAACAATGGTTTGGGAATACTTGGTATCGACTAGCAAGTACAAAGACCTTCGATAAGTGGTGGCACAGTATGGCTACCATGCACAATGACCAACCAAAATATTCTTGTGTCATTGAATATCATAAAAAGAGTTTCACTGTGTCTTGTCAACTTTCCTTCTTACGGCTGGTCAATCGCTGCAATCGTTGATAGGTTTTTCAAGCTCAGAGTTGCAGAATTCAAAACATAGTCTGTGTCAATTGTGTATGAATAAACTGAATTTGTTATCATTCATACCTCTGAAAACTACCCTATAATCTTACACCCCCTTATTTTATTCCCTTTACCCATAGGAAGCCTTATAATGTCATTTGGACATCATATGAACACCATGTGAGTTGGCTTAGTGCTCATAGAGTTAGATTCTGAAGCGATAGGTCCTGGGTTTGAATCCTCGTACGCGCAATATAGAATCGGCTCGCGACCTGGGGGGGGGGGCGGCCGTGTTGTGATACCTCAACTCTACCTTCGAGCCTAAGCCGTGGGGGGTAGGGGGGGTGTCATAATGCGGTCGCAAATCTGTCCTCCAGGTTGTCCACGGAACATCCCTCTACGGGGGTGGGAGGGAGTATTCCAGTGAAGGCACCTACGCGTAGCAAATAAACAAAAACCGACCTGGTGTAAAAGGGAGAAACCTTTTGCTATTTATTGACTATCAAGTGTAACTACTTTCAACAAGTAGTGGAACGATGTGGCTACCATGTACAATGACCAACCAGATTAGGCATGTGCCACTTACCATGACCAAATAACTTTACTATGTGTGGTCAACATTGACAACCCATAATATGGGTCACGAATTGTCCGAGGGGTAAACAATGGGTTGGGAACACCAAGTATCACATAGCAAGCACAAGGGGCTTCAGTACGTTGTGGCACGGTGTGGAGACCATGCACGATGACCAACCAAAGTAGGCATATGTCACTGACCACGACCAAATAATGTCACTAAGTGTGGTAAACATTGACAACTCACAATATGAGTCACAAATGGTCAGGCTGGAAGGCAATGGTTTTTGAATACTAGTTATCTACTAGCAAGTACAAATACCTTCAATCTGTAGTGGCACAATGTGGCTTCAATGCGCAGTGACCAACCAAAGTATGCATATGTCACTAACTATGGCGAACAAATTTCACTTCATGTGGTCAACGTTGAAAACGCATAACACGAGTCACAAATGGTCACAGGGGAAAACTATGGGTTGGGAACACTAGTTATCAACTAGGAAGTACAAAGACCTTCAACAAGCAGTGGCACGGTATGGCTAGCGTGCACAGTGACCAACCAAAGGATGCATACGTTAGTGACTACGACCGAATAAGTCCACTATGTGTGGTCAACATCGACATCTCATTACACGAGTCACAAATGGTTAGAGGGAGAGACAATGGTTTGGGAAGCCAATGTATTGACTAGAAAGGACAAATAACTTTAATACGTAGTGGCACGGTGTGGCTAATATGCACACCAAACAACCAAACTAGGCATATGTCACTGATCATGACCAGAGAATTTCAATATGGGTGGTCAACGTTGACCAACCATAACACGAGTCACAAACATTCAGGACAGGTAACAATGCTATGGGAATATCGGTTCTCAACTACCAAGTACAACGACCTTCACTCAGTAGTAGCACGGTGTGGCTACCATGCACAATGACCGATCAAAGTAGGCATATGTACTGCATTTGACCAAAGAAATCCATTGTGTGTGGTCAACGTTGACAACTCATCATACGAGTCACAAATGGCCAGAGGGGGAAACAATGGTTTGGGAACACCAAGTATCACATAGCAAGCACAAGGGGCTTCAATACGTTGTAGCACAGTGTGGAGACCATGCACGATTACCAACCAAAGTAGGCATATGTCACTGACCATGACCAAATAATGTCACTAAGTGTGGTAAACTTTGACAACTCACAACACGAGTCACAAATGGTCAGGGTGGAAGGTAATGGTTTGTGAATACTAGTTATCTACTAGCAAGTACAAATGACTTCAATCTGTAGTGGCACAATGTGGCTTCAATGTACAGTGACCAACCAAAGTATGCATATGTCACTGACCATGACGAAAGAATGTCACTTCATGTGGTCAACGTTGAAAACGCATAACACGAGCCACAAATGGTCAGAGGGGAAAACAATGGGTTGGGAACACTATTTATCAACAAGGAAGTACAAAGAACTTCAACAAGCAGTAGCACCGTATGGCTAGCGTGCACAGTGACCAACCAAAGGATGCATACGTCACTGACTACGACCGAATAAGTCCACCATGTGTGGTCAACATTGACAACTCATAACACGAGTCACAAATAGTCAGAGTGAGAGAAAATGGTTTGGGAAGCCAATGTATTGACTAGAAAGGACAAATAACTTGAATACATAGTGGCACGGTTTGGCTAATATGCACACCAAACAACCAAACTAGGCATATGTCACTGATCATGACAAGAGAATTTCAATATGGGTGGTCAACGTTGACCAACCATAACACGAGTCACAAACGGTCAGGACAGGAAGCAATGCTATGGAATATCGGTTCTCAACTACCAAGTACAATGACCTTCAGTCAGTAGTAGCACGGTGTGGCTACCATGCACAATGACTGACCAAAGTAGGCACATGTACTGCCTTTGACCGAAGAAATCCGCTGTGTGTGGTCAACGTTGACAATTCATAATACGAGTCAAAAATGGTCAGAGGGGGAAACAATGGTTTGGGAACACCAAGTATCACATAACAAGCACAAGGGGCTTCAATACATTGTGGCACGGTGTGGAGACCATGCATGATGACCAACCAAAGTAGGCATATGTCACTGACCATGACCAAATAATGTCACAAAAAGTGGTAAACTTTGACAACTCACAACACGAGTCACAAATGGTCAGGGTGGAAGGTAATGGATTGTGAATACTAGTTATCTACTAGCAAGTACAAATACCTTCAATCTGTAGTGGCACAATGTGGCTTCAATGCACAGTGACCAACCAAAGTATGAATATGTCACTAACCATGACGAACAAATTTCACTTCATGTGGTCAACGTTGAAAACGCATAACATGAGTCACAAATGGTCAGAGGGGAAAACTATGGGTTGGGAACACTAGTTATCAACTCGGAAGTACAAAGACCTTTCAACAAGCAGTGGCACGGTATGGCTAGCGTGCACAGAAACCAACCAAAGGATGCATACGTCACTGACTACGACCGAATAAGTCCACTATGTGTGGTCAACATTGACAACTCATAACTCGAGTCACAAATGGTCAGAGGGAGAGACAATGGTTTGGGAAACCAATGTATTGACTAGAAAGGAAAAATAACTTCAATACGTATTGGCATGGTGTGGCTAATATGCACACCAAACAACCAAACTAGGCATATGTCACTGATCATGACCAGAGAATTTCAATATTGGTGGTCAACGTTGACCACCCATAACACGAGTCACAAACAGTCAGGACAGGTAACAATGCTATGGGAATATCGGTTCTCAACTACCAAGTACAACGACCTTCAGTCAGTAGTAGCACGGTGTAGTTACCATGCACAATGACCGACCAATGTAGGCATATGTACTGCCTTTGACCAAAGAAATCCGTTGTGTGGTCAACGTTGACAACTCATCATACGAGTCACAAATGGCCAGAGTGGGGGAACAATGGTTTGGGAATACCAAGTATCACATAGCAAGCACAAGGGGCTTCAATACGTTGTGGCACAGTATGGAGACCATGCACGATGACCAACCAAAGTAGGCATATGTCACTGACCATGACCAAATAATGTCACTAAGTGTGGTAAACTTTGACAACTCACAACACGAGTCACAAATGGTCAGGGTGGAAGGTAATGGTTTGTGAATACTAGTTATCTACTAGCAAGTACAAATACCTTCAATCTGTAGTATCACAATGTGGCTTCAATGCACCGTGACCAACCAAAGTATGCATATGTCACCGACCATGACGAGAGAATTTCACTTCATGTGGTCAACGTTGAAAACGCAAAGCACGAGTCACAAATGGTGAGAGGGGAAAACAATGGGTTGGGAACACTAGTTATCAACTAGGAAGTACAAAGACCTTCAACAAGCAGTGGCATGGTATGGCTAGCGTGCACAGTGACCAACCAAAGGATGCATACGTCACTGACTACAACTGAATAAGTACACTATGTGTGGTCAACATTGACAACTCATAACACGAGTCACAAATGGTCAGAGGGACAGAAAATGGTTTGGGAAGCCTATGTATTGACTAGAAAGGACAAAGAACTTCAATACGTAGTGGCACGGTGTGCCCTGTATGCACACCAAACAACCAAACTAGGCATATGTCACTGACCATGACGAAAGAATTTCACTTCAGGTGGTCAACGTTGAAAACGCATGACACGAGTCACAAATGGTGAGAGGGGAAAACAATGGGTTGGGAACACTAGTTATCAACTAGGAAGTACAAAGACCTTCAACAAGCAGTGGCATGGTATGGCTAGCGTGCACAGTGACCAACCAAAGGATGCATACGTCACTGACTACGACCGAATAAGACAACTATGTGTGGTCAACATTGACAACTCATAACACGAGTCACTAATGGTCAGAGGGAGATAAAATGGTTTGGGAAGCCTGTGTATTGACTAGAAAGGACAAATAACTACAATACGTAGTGGCACGGTGTGGCTAATATGCACACCAAACAATCAAACTAGGCATATGTCACTGATCATGACCAGAGAATTTCAATATGGGTGGTCAACGTTGACCAACCATAACACGAGTCACAAACGGTTAGGAGAGGAAACAATGCTATGAGAATATCGGTTCTCAACTACCAAGTACAACGACCTTCAATCAGTAGTAGCACGGTGTGGCTAATATGCACAATGACCGACCAAAGTAGGCATATGTACTGCCTTTTACCAAAGAAATCTGCTGTGTGTGGTCAACGTTGACAACTCATAATACGAGTCACAAATGGTCAGAGGGGGAAACAATGGTTTGGGAATACCAAGTATAACATAGCAATCACAAGGGGCTTCAATACGTTGTGGCACAGTGTGGAGACCATGCACGATGACCAACCAAAGTAGGCATATGTCACTGACCATGACCAAATAATGTCACCAAGTGTGGTAAACTTTGACAACTCACAACACGAGTCACAAATGGTCATGGGGGAAGGTAATGGTTTGTGAATACTAGTTATCTACTAGCAAGTGCAAATACCTTCAATATGTAGTGGCACAATGTGGCTTCAATGCACAGTGACCAACCAAAGGATGCATATGTCACTGACCACGACGAAAGAATTTCACTTCGTGTGGTCAATGTTGAAAACGCATATCACCAGTCACAAATGGTCAAAGGGGAAAACAATGGATTGGGAACACTAGTTATCAACTAGCACGTACAAAGACCTTCATCAAGCAGTGGCACGGTATGGCTAGCGTGCACAGTGACCAACCAAAGGATGCATATGTCACTGACTACGACCGAATAAGTCAACTATGTGTGGTCAACATTGACAACTCATAACACGAGTCACAAATGGTCAGAGGGAGAGAAAATGGTTTGGGAAGCCTATGTATTGACTACAAAGGACAAATAACTTCAATACGTAGTGGCGCGGTGTGGCTAATATGCACACCAAACAACCAAACTAGGCATATGTCACTGATCATGACCAGAGAATTTCAATATGGGTGGTCAACGTTGACCAACCATAGCACGAGTCACAAACGGTCAAGAGAGGAAACAATGCTATGAGAATGTCGGTTCTCAACTACCAAGTACAACGACCTTCAGTCAGTAGTAGCACGGTGTGGCTACCATGCACAATGACCGACCAAAGTAGGCATATGTACTGCCTTTGACCAAAGAAATCCGCTGTGTGTGGTCCACGTTGATAACTCAACATACGAGTCACAAATGGTCAGAGGGGGAAACAATGGTTTGGGAACACCACGTATCACATAGCAAGCACAAGGGGCTTCAATACATTGTGGCATGGTTTGGATACCATGCACGATGACCAACCAAAGTAGGCATATGTCACTGACCATGACCAAATAATGTCACTAAGTGTGGTAAACTTTGACAACTCACAACAAGAGTCACAAATGGTCAGGGTGGAAGGTAATGGTTTGTGAATACTAGTTATCTACTAGCAAGTACAAATACCTTCAATCTGTAGTGGCACAATGTGGCTTCAATGCACAGTGACTAACCAAAGTATGCATATGTCACTGACCATGACGAAATAATTTCACTTCATGTGGTCAACGTTGAAAACGCATGACACGAGTCACAAATGGTCAGAGGGGAAAACAATGGGTTGGGAACACTAGTTATCAACGAGGAAGTACAAAGACCTTCAACAAGCAGTGGCACGGTATGGCTAGCGTGCACAGTGACCAACCAAAGGATGCATACGTCAATGACTACGACCGAATAAGTCCACTATGTGTGGTCAACATTGACAACTCATAACACGAGTCACAAATGGTCAGAGGGATAGAAAATGGTTTGGGAAGCCAATGTATTGACTATAAAGGACAAATAACTTCAATACGTAGTGGCACGGTGTGGCTAATATGCACACCAAACTACCAAACTAGGCATATGTCACTGATCATGACCAGAGAATTTCAATATGGGTGGTCAACGTTGACCAACCATAACACGAGTCACAAACAGTCAGGACAGGAAACAATGCTATGGGAATATCGGTTCTCAACTACCAAGTACAACGACATTCAGTCAGTAGTAGCACGGTCTGGCTATCATGCACAATGACCGACCAAAGTAGGCATATGTACTGCCTTTGATAAAAAAATCCGTTGTGTGTGGTCAACGTTGACAACTCATAATACGAGTCACAAATCGTCAGAGGGGGAAACAATGGTTTGGGAACACCAAGTATCACATAGCAAGCACAAGGGGCTTCAATACGTTGTGGCACAATGTGGAGACCATGCACGATGACCAACAAAAGTAGGCATATGTCACTGACCATGGCCAAATAATGTCACTAAGTGTGGTAAACTTTGACAACTCACAACACGAGTCACAAATGGTCGGGGTGGAAGGTAATGGTTTGTGAATACTATTTATCTACTAGCAAGTGCAAATACCTTCAATCTGTAGTGGAACAATGTGGCTTCAATGCACAGTGACCAACCAAAGTATGCATATGTCACTGACCATGACGAAAGAATTTCACTTCATGTGGTCAACGTTGAAAACGCATAACACGGGTCACAAATGGTCAGAGGGGAAAAAAATGGGTTGGGAACACTAGTTACCATCTAGAAAGTACAAAGACCTTCAACAAGCAGTGGCACGGTATGGCTAGCGTGCACAATGACCAACCAAAGGATGCATACGTCACTGACTATGACCGAATAAGTCCACTATGTGTGGTCAACATTGACAACTCATAACACGAGTCACAAATGGTTAGAGGGAGAGAATATGGTTTGGGAAGCCTATGTATTGACTATAAAAGACAAAAAACGTCAATACGTAGTGGCACAGTGTGGCTAATATGCACACCAAACAACCAAACTAGGCATACGTCACAGATCATGGCCAGAGAATGTCAATATGGGTGGTCAACGTTGACCAACCATAACACGAGTCACAAACGGTCAGGACAGGAAGCAATGCTATGGAATATCGGTTCTCAATACCAAGTACAATGACCTTCAGTCAGTAGTAGCACGGTGTGGCTACCATGCACAATGACCGACCAAAGTAGGCACATGTACTGCCTTTAACCAAAGAAATACGCTGTGTGTGGTCCACGTTGACAACTTATAATACGAGTCACAAATGGTCAGAGGGGGAAACAATGGTTTGGGAACACCAAGAATCACATTGCAAGCACAAGGTGCTTCAATATGTTGTGGCACAGTGTGGAGACCATGCACGATGACCAACCAAAGTAGGCATATCTCACTGACCATGACCAAATAATGTCACTAAGTGTGGTAAACTTTGACAACTCACAACACGAGTCACAAATGGTCATGGTGGAAGGTAAAGGTTTGTGAATACTAGTTATCTATTAGCAAGTACAAATACAATCAATTTGTTGTGGCACGATGTGGCTTCAATGCACAGTGACCAACCAATGTATGCATATGTCACTGACCATGATGAAAGAATTTCACTTCATGTGGTCAACGTTGAAAACGCATATCACGAGTCACAAATGGTCAGAGGGGAAAACAATGGGTTGGGAACACTAGTTATCAACTAGGAAGTACAAAGACATTCAACAAGCAGTGGCACGGTATGGCTAGTGTGCACAGTGACCAACCAAAGGATGCACACGTCACTGACTACGACCAAATAAGTCCACTATGTGTGGTCAACATTGACAACTCATAACGCCAGTCCCAAATGGCCAGAGGGAGAGACAATGGTTTGGGAAGCATATGTATTGACTAGAACGGAAAAAGAACTCCAATACATAGTGGCACAGTGTGGCTAATATGCACACCAAACAATCAAACTAGGCAAATGTCACTGATCATGTCCACGTAATTTCAATATGGGTCGTCAACGTTGACCAAGCATAACACAAGTCACAAACGGTAAGGAGAGGAAACAATGCTATGAGAATATCGGTTCTCAACTACCAAGTACAATGACCTTCAGTCAGTAGTAGCACGGTGTGCCTACCATGCACAATGACCGACCAAAGTAGGCATATGTACTGCCTTTGACCAGAGAAATCCGCTGTGTGTGGTCAACGTTGACAACTCATAATACGAGTCACAAATGGTCAGAATGGGAAACAATGGTTTGGGAATACTTGCTATCGACTAGCAAGTACAAAGACCTTCGATAAGTAGTGGCACGGTATGGCTACCATGCACAATGACCAACCAAAATATTATTGTGTCATTGAATATCATAAAAAGAGTTTCACTGTGTCTTGTCAACTTTCCTTCTTACGGCTGGTCAATTGCAGCAATCGTTGATAGGTTATTCAAGCTCAGAGTTGCAAAATTAAAAACATAGTCTTTGTCAATTGTGTATGAATAAACTGAATTTGTTATCATTCATACCTTTTAAAACTACCCTATAATCTTACACCCCCTTGTTTTATGCCCTTTACCCATAGGAAGCCTTCTAATGTCATTTGGACATCATATGAACACCATGTGCGTTGGCTTAGTGCTTATAGAGTTAGATTCTGAAGCGATAGGTCCTGGGTTTGAATCCTCATATGCGCAATACAGAATAGGCTCGCGACCTGGGGGGGGCGTGTTGTGATACCTCAACTCTACCTTCGAGCCTAAGCCGTGGGGGGTAGGGGGGTGTCATAATGCGGTCGCAAATCTGTCCTCCAGGTCGTCCACGGAACATCCCTCCACGGGGGTGGGAGGGAGTATTCCAGTGAAGGCACCTACGCGTAACAAATAAACAAAAACCGACCTGGTGTCAAAGGGAGAAACCTTTTGCTATTTATTTACTATCAAGTGCAACTACTTTCAACAAGTAGTAGAACGGTGTGGCTACCATGTACAATGACCAACCAGATAAGGCATGTGCCACTTACCATGACCAAATAACTTTACTATGTGTGGTCAACGTTGACAACCCATAATATGGGTCACGATCTGTCCGAGGGGGAAACAATGGGTTGGGAACACCAAGTATCACATAGCAAGAACAAGGGGTTTCAGTACGTTGTGGCACGGTATGGAGACCATGCACGGTGACCAACCAAAGTAGGCATATGTTACTAACCATGACCAAATAATGTCACTAAGTGTGGTAAACATTGACAACTCACAACACCAGTCACAAATGGTCAGGGTGGAAGGTAATGGTTTGTGAATACTAGTTATCTACTAGCAAGTACAAATACCTTCAATCTGTAGTGGCACAATGTGGCTTCAATGCACAGTGACCAACCGAAGTATGCATATGTCACTAACCATGACGAACAAATTTCACTTCATGTGGTCAACGTTGAAAACGCATAACACGAGTCACAAATGGCCAGAGGGGAAAACTATGGGTTGGGAACACTAGTTATCAACTAGGAAGTACAAAGACCTTCAACAAGCAGTGGCACGGTATGGATAGCGTGCACAGTGACCAACCAAAGGATGCATATGTCACTGACTACGACCGAATAAGTCCACTATGTGTGGTCAACATCGACAACTCATAACACGAGTCACAAATGGTCAGAGGGAGAGACAATGGTTTGGGAAGCCAATGTATTGACTAGAAAGGACAAATAAATTCAATACGTAGTGGCACGGTGTGGCTAATATGCACACCAAACAACCAAACTAGGCATATGTCACTGATCATGACCAGAGAATTTCAATATGGGTGGTCAACGTTGACCAACCATAACACGAGTCACAAACATTCAGGATAGGTAACAATGCTATGGGAATATTGGTTCTCAACTACCAAGTACAACGACCTTCAGTCAGTAGTAGCACGGTGTGGCTACCATGCACAATGACCGACCAAAGTAGGCATATGTACTACCTTTGACCAAAGAAATCCGTTGTGTGTGGACAACGTTGACAACTCATCATACGAGTCACAAATGGCCAGAGGGGGAAACAATGGTTTGGGAACACCAAGTATCAAATAGCAAGCACAAGGGGCTTCAATACGTTGTGGCGCAGTGTGGAGACCATGCACGATGACCAACCAAAGTAGGCATATGTCACTGACCATGACCAAATAATGTCACTAAGTGTGGTAAACTTTGACAACTCACAACACGAGTCACAAATGGTCAGGGTGGAAGGTAATGGTTTGTGAATACTAGTTATCTACTAGCAAGTACAAATACCTTCAATCTGTAGTGGCACAATGTGGCTTCAATGCACAGTGACCAACCGAAGTATGCATATGTCACTAACCACGACGAACAAATTTCACTTCATGTGGTCAACGTTGAAAACGCATAACACGAGTCACAAATGGTCAGAGGGGAAAACTATGAATTGGGAATACTAGTTATCAACTAGGATGTACAAAGACCTTCAACAAGCAGTGGCACGGTATGGCTAGCGTGCACAGTGACCAACCAAAGGATGCATACGTCACTGACTACGACCGAATAAGTCCACTATGTGTGGTTAACATCGACAACTCATAACACGAGTCACAAATGGTCAGAGGGAGAGACAATGGTTTGGGAAGCCAATGTATTGACTAGAAAGGACAAATAACTTCAATACGTAGTGGCACGGTGTGGCTAATATGCACACCAAACAACCAAACTAGGCATATGTCACTGATCATGACCAGAGAATTTCAATATGGGTGGTCAACGTTGACCAACCATAACACGAGTCACAAGCAGTCAGGACAGGAAACAATGCTATGGGAATATCGGTTCTCAACTACCAAGTACAACAACCTTCAGTCAATAGTAGCACGGTGTGGCTACCATGCACAATGACCGACCAAAGTAGGCATATGTACTGCCTTTGACCAAATAAATCCGCTGTGTGTGGTCAACATTGACAACTCATAACACGAGTCACAAATGGTCAGGGTGGAAGGTAATGGTTTGTGAATACTAGTTATCTACTAGCAAGTACAAATACCTTCAATCTGTAGTGGCACAATGCGGCTTCAATGCACAGTGACCAACCAAAGTATGCACATGTCACTGACCATGACGAAAGAATTTCACTTCGTGTGGTCAATGTTGAAAACGCATAACACCAGTCACAAATGGTCAGAGGGGAAAACAATGGATTGGGAACACTAGTTATCAACTAGCACGTACAAAGACCTTCCTCAAGCAGTGGCAGGGTTTGGCTAGCGTGCACAGTGACCCACCAAAGGATGCATACGTCACTGACTACGACCGAATAAGTCCACTATGTGTGGTTAACATCGACAACTCATAACACGAGTCACAAATGGTCAGGGTGGAAGGTAATGGTTTGTGAATACTAGTTATCTACTAGCAAGTACAAATACCTTCAATCTGTAGTGGCACAATGTGGCTTCAATGCACAGTGACCAACCAAAGTATGCACATGTCACTGACCATGACGAAAGAATGTCACTTCATGTGGTCAACGTTGAAAACGCATAACACGAGTCACAAATGGTCAGAGGGGAAAATAATGGGTTGGGAACACTATTTATCAACAAGGAAGTACAAAGACCTTCAACAAGCAGTGGCACGGTATGTCTATCGTGCACAATGACCAACCAAAGGATGCATACGTTACTGACTACGACCGAATAAGTCCACTATGTGTGGTCAACATTGACAACTCATAACACGAGTCACAACTGGTCAGAGGGAGAGAAAATGGTTTGGGAAGCCAATGTATTGACTATAAAGCACAAATAACTTCAATACGTAGTGGCACAGTGTGGCTAATATGCACACCGAACAACCAAACTAGGCATATGTCACTGATCATGACCAGAGAATTTCAATATGGGTGGTCAACGTTGAACAACCATAACACGAGTCACAAACGGTCAGGAGAGGAAACAATGCTATGAGAATATCGGTTCTCAACTACCAAGTACAATGAGCTTCAGTCAGTAGTAGCACGGTGTGGCTACCATGCACAATGACCGACCAAAGTAGGCATATGTACTGCCTTTGACCAAAGAAATGCGCTGCGTGTGGTCCACGTTGATAACTCATCATACGAGTCACAAATGGTCATAGGGGGAAACAATGGTTTGGGAACACCACGTATCACATAGCAAGCACAAGGGGCTTCAATGCATTGTGGCACGGTGTTGAGATCATGCACGATGACCAACCAAAGTAGACATATGTCAGTGACCATGACCAAATAATGTCACAAAGTGTGGTAAACTTTGACAACTCACAACACGAGTCACAAATGGTCAGGGTGGAAGGTAATAGTTTGTGAATACTAGTTATCTACTATCAAGTACAAATACCTTCAATATGTTGTGGCACAATGTGGCTTCAATGCACAGTGACCAACCAAAGTATGCATATGTCACTAACCATGACGAACAAATTTCACTTCATGTGGTCAACGTTGAAAACGCATAACACGAGTCACAAATGGTCATAGGGGAAAACTATGGGTTGGGAACACTAGTTATCAAGTAGGAAGTACAAAGACCTTCAACAAGCAGTGGCAAGGTATGGCTAGCGTGCACAGTGACCAACCAAAAGGATGCATACGTCACTGACTACGACCGAATAAGTCCACTATGTGTGGTCAACATCGACAACTCATAACAGGAGTCACAAATGGTCAGAGGGAGAGACAATGGTTTGGGAAGCCAATGTATTGACTAGAAAGGACAAAAAACTTCAATACGTAGTGGCACGGTGTGGCTAATATGCACACCAAACAACCAAACTAGGCATATGTCACTGATCATGACCAGAGAATTTCAATATGGGTGGTCAACATTGACCAACCATAACACGAGTCACAAACAGTCAGGACAGGTAACAATGCTATGGGAATATCGGTTCTCAACTACCAAGTACAACGACCTTCAGTCAGTAGTAGCACGGTGTGGCTACCATGCACAATGACCGACCAAAGTAGGCATATGTACTGCCTTTGACCAAAGAAATC
>SZWC01000223.1:369511-380937 GCA_023375785.1 Penium margaritaceum | reverse complement strand
GGCTACCATGTACAATGACCAACCAGATTAGGCATGTGCCACTTACCATGACCAAATAACTTTACTATGTGTGGTCAACGTTGACAACCCATAATATGGGTCACGAATTGTCCGAGGGGGAAACAATGGGTTGGGAACACCAAGTATCACATATCAAGCACAAGGGTCTTCAGTACGTTGTGGCACGGTGTGGAGACCATGCACGATGACCAACCAAACTAGGCATATGTCACTGACCATGACCAAATAATGTCACTAAGTGTGGTAAACTTTGACAACTCACAACACGAGTCACAAATGGTCAGGGTGGAAGGTAATGGTTTGTGAATAATAGTTATCTAATAGCAAGTACAAATACCTTCAATCTGTAGTGGCACAATGTGGCTTCAATGTACAGTGACCAACCAATGTATGCATATGTCACTGACCATGACGAAAGAATTTCACTTCGTGTGGTCAATGTTGAAAACGCATAACACCAGTCACGAATGGTCAGAGGGGAAAACAATGGATTGGGAACACTAGTTATCAACTAGCACGTACAAAGACCTTCATCAAGCAGTGGCACGGTATGGCTAGCGTGCACAGTGACCAACCAAATGATGCATACGTCATTGACTACGACCGAATAAGTCCACTATGTGTGGTCAACATTGACAACTCATAACGCCAGTCCCAAATGGTCAGAGGGAGAGACAGTGGTTTGGGAAGCATATGTATTGACTAGAACGGACAAAGAACTCCAATACGTAGAGGCACGGTGTGGCTAATATGCACACCAAACAATCAAACTAGGCATATGTCACTGATCATGACCAAACAATTTCAATATGGGTGGTCAACGTTGACCAACCATAACACGAGTCACAAACGGTAAGGAGAGTAAACAATGCTATGAGAATATCGGTTCTCAACTACCAAGTACAATGACCTTCAGTCAGTAGTAGCACGGTGTGCCTACCATGCACAATGACTGACCAAAGTAGGCATATGTACTGCCTTTGACCAGAGAAATCCGCTGTGTGTGGTCAACGTTGACAACTCATAATACGAGTCACAAATGGTCAGAGGGGGAAACAATGGTTTGGGATTACTTGGTATCGACTAGCAAGTACAAAGACCTTCGATAAGTGGTGGCACGGTATGGCTACCATGCACAATGACCAACCAAAATATTATTGTCATTGAATATCATAAAAAGAGTTTCACTGTGTCTTGTCAACTTTCCTTCTTACGGCTGGTCAATCGCACCAATCGTTGATAGGTTATTCAAGCTCAGAGTTGCAAAATTCAAAACTTAGTATGCGTCAATTGTGTATGAATAAACTGAATTTGTTATCATTCATACCTTTGAAAACTACCCTAGAATCTTACACCCCCTTATTTTGTGCCCTTTACCCATAGGAAGCCTTATAATGTCATTTGGACATCATATGAACACCATGTGAGTTGGCTTAGTGCTTATAGAGTTAGATTCTAAGCGATAGGTCCTGGGTTTGAATCCTTGTACGTGCACTATAGAATAGGCTCGCGACCTGGGGGGGGGGCGGCCGTGTTGTGATACCTCAATTCTACCTTCGAGCCTAAGCCATGGGGGGGTAGGGGGGTGTCATAATGCTGTCGCAAATCTGTCCTCCAGGTCGTCCATGGAACATCCCTCTACGGGGGTGGGAGGGAGTATTCCAGTGAAGGCACCTACGAGCAACAAATAAACAAAAACCGACCTGGTGTCAAAGGGAGAAACCTTTTGCTATTTATTGACTATCAAGTGCAACTACTTTCAACAAGTAGTGGAACGGTGTGGCTACCACGTACAATGACCAACCAGATTAGGCATGTGCAACTTACCATGACCAAATAACTTTACTATGTGTGGTCAACGTTGACAACCCATAATATGAGTCACGAATTGTCCGAGGGGGAAACAATGGGTTGGGAACACCAAGTATCACATAGCAAGCACAAGGGGCTTCAGTACGTTCTGGCACGGTGTGGAGACCATGCACGATGACCAACCAAAGTAGGCATATGTCACTGACCATGACCAAATAATGTCACTAAGTGTGGTAAACTTTGACAACTCACAACACGAGTCACAAATGGTCAGGGTGGAAGGTAATGGTTTGTGAATAATAGTTATCTACTAGCAAGTACAAATACCTTCAATCTGTAGTGGCACAATGTGGCTTCAATGCACAGTGACCAACCAAAGTATGCATATTTCACTGACCATGACGAAAGAATTTCACTTCGTGTGGTCAATGTTGAAAACGCATAACACCAGTCACAAATGGTCAGAGGGGAAAACTATGGGTTGGGAACACTAGTTATCAAATAGCACGTACAAAGACCTTCATCAAGCAGTTGCACGGTATGGCTAGCGTGCACAGTGACCAACCAAAGGATGCATACGTCACTGACTACGACCGAATAAGTCCACTATGTGTGGTCAACATTGACAACTCATAACGTTAGTCCCAAATGATCAGAGGGAGAGACAATGGTTTGGGAAGCATATGTATTGACTAGAACGGACAAAGAACTCCAATACGTAGTGGCACGGTGTGGCTAATATGCACACCAAACAATCAAACTAGGCATATGTCACTGATCATGACCACACAATTTCAATATGGGTGGTCAATGTTGACCAACCATAACACGAGTCACAAACGGTAAGGAGAGGAAACAATGCTATGAGAATATNCATAATACGAGTCACAAATGGTCAGAGGGGGAAACAATGGTTTGGGAATACTTGGTATCGACTAGCAAGTACAAAGACCTTCGATAAGTGGTGGCACGGTATGGCTACCATGCACAATGACCAACCAAAATATTCTTGTGTCATTGAATATCATAAAAAGAGTTTCACTGTGTCTTGTCAACTTTCCTTCTTACGGCTGGTCAATCGCAGCAATCGTTGATAGGTTATTCAAGCTCAGAGTTGCAAAATTCAAAACTTAGTCTGCGGCAATTGTGTATGAATAAACTGAATTTCTTATCATTCATACCTTTGAAAACTACCCTATAATCTTACACCCCCTTATTTTATGCCCTTTACCCATAGGAAGCCTTATAATGTCATTTGGACATCATATGAACACCATGTGAGTTGGCTTAGTGCTTATAGAGTTAGATTCTGAAGTGATAGGTCCTGGGTTTGAATCCTCGTACGCGCAATATAGAATAGGCTCGCGACCTGGGGGGGGGGGCGGCCGTGTTGTGATACCTAATTCTACCTTCGAGCCTAAGCCGTGGGGGGGTAGGGGGGTGTCATAATGCGGTCGCAAATCTGTCCTCTAGGTCGTCCACGGAACATCCCTCTACGGGGGTGGGAGGGAGTATTCCAGTGAAGGCACCTACGCGCAACAAATAAACAAAAACCGACCTGGTGTGAAAGGGAGAAACCTTTTGCTATTTATTGACTATCAAGTGCAACTACTTTCAACAAGTAGTGGAACGGTGTGGCTACCACGTACAATGACCAACCAGATTAGGCATGTGCCAATTACAATGACCAAATAACTTTACTATGTGTGGTCAACGTTGACAATCCATAATATGGGTCACGAATTGTCCGAGGGGGAAACAATGGGTTGGGAACACCAAGTGTCACATAGCAAGCACAAGGGGCTTCAGTACGTTGTGGCACGGTGTGGAGACCATGCACGATGACCAACCAAAGTAGGCATGTGTCACTGACCATGACCAAATAATGTCACTAAGTATGTTAAACTTTGACAACTCACAACACGAGTCACAAATGGTCAGGGTGGAAGGTAATCGTTTGTGAATAATAGTTATCTACTAGCAAGTACAAATATCTTCAATCTGTAGTGGCACTATGTGGCTTCAATGCACAATGACCAACCAAAGTATGCATATGTCACTGACCATGACGAAAGAATTTCACTTCGTGTGGTCAATGTTGAAAACGCATAACACCAGTCACAAATGGTCAGAGGGGAAAACAATGGATTGGAAACACTAGTTATCAACTAGCACGTACAAAGACCTTCATCAAGCAGTGGCACGGTATGGCTAGCGTGCACAGTGACCAACCAAAGGATGCATACGTCACTGACTACGACCGAATAAGTCCACTATGTGTGGTCAACATTGACAACTCATAACGCCAGTCCCAAATGGTCAGAGGGAGAGACAATGGTTTGGGAAGCATATGTATTGACTAGAACGGACAAAGAAATCCAACACGTGGTGGCACGGTGTGGCTAATATGCACACCAAACAATCAAACTAGGCATATGTCACTGATCATGACCACACAATATCAATATGTGTGGTCAACATTGACCAACCATAACACGAGTCACAAACGGTAAGGAGAGGAAACAATGCTATGAGAATATCGGTTCTCAACTACCAAGTACAATGACTTTCAGTCAGTAGTAGCACGGTGTGCCTACCATGCACAATGACCGACCAAAGTAGGCATATGTACTGCCTTTGACCAGAGAAATCCGCTGTGTGTGGTCAACGTTGACAACTCATAATACGAGTCACAAATGGTCAGAGGGGGAAACAATGCTTTGGGAATACTTGGTATCGACTAGCAAGTACAAAGACCTTCGATAAGTGGTGGCACGGTATGGCTACCATCCATAATGACCAACCAAAATATTCTTGTGTCATTGAATATCATAAAAAGAGTTTCACTATGTCTTGTCAACTTTCCTTCTTACGGCTGGTCAATCGCAGGAATCGTTGATAGGTTATTCAAGCTCAGAGTTGCAAAATTCAAAACTTAGTCTGCGTCAATTGTGTATGAATAAACTGAATTTGTTATCATTCATACATTTGAAAACTACCCTATAATCTTACACCCCCTTGTTTTATGCCCTTTACGCATAGGAAGCCTTATAATGTCATTTGGACATCATATGAACACCATGTGAGTTGGCTTAGTGCTTATAGAGTTAGATTCTGAAGCGATAGCTCCTGGGTTTGAATCCTCTTACGCGCAATATAGAATAGGCTCGCGACCTGGGGTGGGGGGTGGCCGTGTTGTGATACCTCAACTCTAACATCGAGCCTAAGCCGTGGGGTGGTAGGGGGGGTGTCATAATGCGGTCGCAAATCCGTCCTCAGGTCGTCCACCGAACATCCCACTACGGGGGTGGGAGGGAGTATTCCAGTGAAGGCACCTACGCGTAACAAATCAACAAAAACCGACCTGGTGTCAAAGGGAGAAACCTATTTCTATTTATTGACTATCAAGTGCAACTACTTTCAACAAGTAGTGGAACGGTGTGGCTACCATGTACAATGACCAACCAGATTAGGCATGTGCCACTTACCATGACCAAATAACTTTACTATGTGTGGTCAACGTTGACAACCCATAATATGGGTCACGAATTGTCCGAGGGGGAAACAATGGGTTGGGAACACCAAGTATCACATAGCAAGCACAAGGGGCTTCAGTACGTTGTGGCACGGTGTGGAGACCATGCACGATGACCAACCAAAGTAGGCATATGTCACTGACCATGACCAAATAATGTCACTAAGTGTGGTAAACTTTGACAACTCACAACACGAGTCACAAATGCTCAGGGTGGAAGGTAATGGTTTGTGAATAATAGTTATCTACTAGCAAGTACAAATACCTTCAATCTGTAGTGGCACAATGTGGCTTCAATGCACAGTGACCAACCAAAGTATGCATATGTCACTAACCATGACGAACAAATTTCACTTCATGTGGTCAACGTTGAAAACGCACAACACGAGTCACAAATGGTCAGAGGGGAAAACTATGGGTTGGGAACACTAGTTATCAACTAGGAAGTACAAAGACCTTCAACAAGCAGTGGCACGGTATGGCTAGCGTGCACAGTGACCAACCAAAGGATGCATACGTCACTGACTATGACCGAATAAGTCCACTATGTGTGGTCAACATCGACAACTCATAACACGAGTCACAAATGGTCAGAGGGAGAGACAATGGTTTGAGAAGCCAATGTATTGACTAGAAAGGACAAATAACTTCAATACGTAGTGGCACGGTGTGGCTAATATGCACACCAAACAACCAAACTAGGCATATGTCACTGATCATGACCAGAGAATTTCAATATGGGTGGTCAACGTTGACCACCCATAACACGAGTCACAAACAGTCAGGACAGGTAACAATGCTATGGGAACATCGGTTCTCAACTACCAAGTACAACGACCTTCAGTCAGTAGTATGGGTGTGGCTACCATGCACAATGACCGACCAAAGTAGGCATATGTACTGCCTTTGACCAAAGAAATCCGTTGTGTGTGGTCAACGTTGACAACTCATCATACGAGTCACAAATGGCCAGAGGGGGAAACAATCGTTTGGGAACACCAAGGATCACATAGCAAGCACAAGGGGCTTCAATACGTTGTGGCACAGTGTGGAGACCATGCACGATGACCAACCAACGTAGGCATATGTCACTGACCACGACCAAACAATGTCACTAAGTGTGGTAAACATTGACAACTCACAACACGAGTCACAAATGGTCAGGGTGGAAGGTAATGGTTTGTGAATACTAGTTATCTACTAGCAAGTACAAATACCTTCAATCTGTAGTATCACAATGTGGCTTCAATGCACCGTGACCAACCAAAGTATGTATATGTCACTGACCATGACGACAGAATTTCTCTTCATGTGGTCAACGTTGAAACGCAAAACACGAGTCACAAATGGTCAGAGGGGAAAACAATGGGTTGGGAACACTGCTTATCAACTAGGAAGTACAAAGACCTTCAACAAGTAGTGGCACGGTATGGCTAGCGTGCACAGTGACCAACCAAAGGATGCATACGTCACTGACTACGACCGAATAAGTCAACTATGTGTGGTCAACATTGACAACTCATAACACGAGTCACAAATGGTCTGAGGGAGAGAAAATGGTTTGGGAAGCCTATGTATTGACTAGAAAGGACAAAGAACTACAATACGTAGTGGCACGTTGTGGCTAATATGCACACCAAATAATCAAACTAGGCATATGTCACTGATCATGACCAGAGAATTTCAATATGGGTGGTCAACGTTGACCAACCATAACACGAGTCACAAATGTTGACATGGTGTGCCCCTAGCCATGAGTTCCGTTGATCGTACTCCCTGGTTCGAGCACTGAGGAGTAGTCGAACACCTGATCTTACTTTAGATTTGTATTCCTTGGATTTTTCCATGCAGGATCGAGCTTTGAATTGCTCGATTTGAGTGAGTACTCAGAAAGTTAGCCTAGCCCGAAAATCGGGTGTTGGGCGTGTGGAATCTGGTACCCGACATAGGTGGCGGGATAATCCACCGCCAGTGATCCTAGTTCATCTCCAATGGGCTCCAAAGGCACATGGGCCATGAAGGAATGAATGTGGATGGTCCCCTGGACCAAGGCGAGCTCCTCCCCACGTTGGGGTGACAGGAAGGGCGCTTCGACAGGCCACCGTCGAAGCGCCTCCCTTCACTCCCGTTCGTGGGCATGGTGGGCGGCTCGGCTCCACCAAGGGTTACTTCGACAGCCGTAGCAGGGGCTCTACTGCTCCGATTTGGGCGTGATTGGATGCGTTGGAAAGCTAAGATCACAGGCTATACGAATCTGATGTAATTTCACTATGCTAAGTAGCAAAAACGTCTTTCCATTCAGTTCTACTGAATGCGACGTGTTCTGCCCACTCACATCCGTGATCTTTGTGCTCCACACTCTTCACCAAAGGTGTCCATTGGCTCCCCCAAACCTTGGTAGCGTGATCCAGTGAGAGCTAGGCATCCTTGAGGGTGCCTCCACACCCACTAGTGCCAACAAAGGGTTATGGGCCCACGTGCCTAGAAGGACCCTAGCTCCTCAACTTTCACGCTACCGCCGCGCGCCATGGCAAGGACCGAGCAAGAGAGCAGTATAGACATCCTCCCGCCTGACGGGAGGGACTTCCCCTTGTGGAGGTGGACCATGGAGGTCTATCTTGATGACAAGGGACTGATTGAGCTGGTCAGAGGTGAAGAGAGGGCTCCTGCGGCGTCCGCGACGGCCGAGGAGGTGGAGGCGTTCGAGAAGCGCAACAACGAGGCGCTTGCTCTGATCGCAACGGCGTTGTGCCCGACACAACGCGCGCATGTCCAAGGATGCACGAAGGCCGCGGAGGCTTGGGCATGGCTCTGCAACGCACACGACCCGTCATGTCTTCAGCAATGTCTCCTCCTCATCAAACGGCTTTTCACCCTCCAAGCCGATGAGGAGACCAGCCCATCGGAGCTCGCGCAAAAGGTCAAGTCGATGGTGTCCCGCTGTCATCAGGCGGGATGGGCCATCGACTCCCAATTGCAAGTAGCGGCGCTCCTCCTGGCCCTTCCTAACAGCTGGGCCTCTACGATCACCAGCGATGGTGATCTNTCGGAGCTCGCGCAAGAGGTCAAGTCGATGGTGTCCCGCTGTCATCAGGCGGGATGGGCCATCGACTCCCAATTGCAAGTAGCGGCGCTCCTCCTGGCCCTTCCTAACAGCTGGGCCTCTACGATCACCAGCGATGGTGATCTACGGGATAAAATGCTGACGTTTGAATAGGCGGCACAAGTGGTGTGCGACCGGTGGACCAAAACCATCGTGGCGGAGCAAGGGACGATGTCCGCAGCATCAGCCCTGATCGTCCACTCTCAAAGAGGATAGGGAGATAAAGGTGAGGAAAGGACATGTCCACGCCGTACGAAGAAGGGAGCGTGCCATCAGTGTGGCCAGGAGGGCCACTGGAGAAGGGACTGCACAAGGGGAGCTGCGGATCTGGTCATGAAGGTGACAGAAGGGCAGCAGACCAACGTGGCGGTAGCCGACTTCGTACGCTCCACAAGGGGAGCTGAGATGGCAGAACCTGAGGCGGGCGAGTGGCAGGCGTGTTTGGAGTGAGGAGGCTCCACCAGGCCCCAAAAGGGGACCTGTTACAAGTGTGGCCAGCGGGGTCACTGGAAGGCAACGTGCACAGCGGAAGCCGTGGACTCCGACAAGCGTGTCGGGAGAGGACGGCAGGCCGAAGCAGTTGTCGACACGCCATGTACTAGTGATCAGCTCCATGTTGCGGGAGCTGATGTGGTCGGGGACCACGAGGCATGCCGTGGGCATGCAACCTCCACAACCTCCAAGGGGGAGCAGAAGGCGAAGCAACAAACAAAGGCTGCCGCCTTACATCACAATGGAGGTGATGTGCTCCGAGGAGGCAAAAATCAGGTGGAGGTGTCGGTCGGGAAGAAGGGCGCTGCGGCGAGGAGGCTTGAAGCGCCTGACCTGGCGAAAGAGGTGCTGTCCGTGAGTCACCTCATTGAGGAGGGACTCGAAGTGACCTTCAAAAGGAAGGGCTGTCTCCTAAAAGAGGAGGGCCGTGGACGTGTCGTGGCACGTGGTGCACACAAAAGAGGTGTGTACCGGATACGTGCCAACGTCCTCACGAGGAGAAGCCGTGACTACGACGTGGACAGCCGTTGAAGCAAGGAAGCGGTTGTAGCTGCATCCAAGAAGGGGCAACCTAAGGGTGCAGTGGGTGGTATGGAGGGTACCATCCAGGCTGGGTCGAGAGATCTGGACCAAAAGGCACGCCATGCAACGGGACGCCGGGTGACGGATGCACAGTCCCCAAGGGAGGCAAAAGAAGTGGTCCACGTGGCAGACCAGCCAGGGGAGGGCATGGATGGCAAACGGCCTGGCTCTCCTAATGGGCATAAAGGGCCCAATGCCGCAGGAGAGGTGAACCGACGCCACAAGGCAGGCCATAAGGGTGCTGCCGAGTTCCATGGGGGAGCGACGGTGGCGGCTCGGAGGACCATGCAGCAAAAGGAGGACGGCATGATGGTGCGTCCTCAAGTGGAGTCCGAGGGGCTCTGCACCTCGGCTGAAGGGGAGATGCTGCACCGAAACGATGATCAAAACCCGAGAGCTCAAGTGTAAAGACCGGGTGCTAGCGCATCGCGTGCACAAGGCTCCGCTTCAGGACCCGAGGAGGAGGAGAGTGGCAGCATGACGCTACGCTCTCAACCGGATGGTAAAAGGCTCCGGGCTGCAGAAGTGGTGAACCGTGAACACGAGGCGGCTACAAAAGGAGTCGCCAAGTCTCAAGAGGAGGCGTTGGTTGTGGCTCGGAGGACCACGCAGCAGTGGAAGGACGCCATAAGGGCTGTTCATCAAGATGAGCCTAAGGGGCTCATTGCAGCAGCAGACCGGGACCACGAGCACCACGCGGCAGGAGGCCGGGCAGTGGGTGCACCGCAACAAAAATGGGCGGAGGTGGTCCGGAGAGCTGCGCAACAGGGGGAGAGCAAAAGCAAGCAGCTGAGCTCTCCACAGGAGCAAAATGCGCTCCAAGCGACATTGATGGTGGACCGCGGCTACAAGGCAGGCCAAGAGGGTACTGCCAAGTCCCATGCGGGGGAGATGGTGGCTGAGCGGAGGACCAGGTCGCAGGGTGCGGTCAAGGTGTCGTCAGCTCCAAGTCCTCAAGAAGGAGGGCAAGCACTCGAGGGGCATGCAACAGAGGATGCGACAGGTGTGTCGGCATCTCTAAAATCTGCAAAACAGGCGGATGAAGCATGCAACATGCACAGTGTGGAAGAAGGGAGTGGGATCTCCGCTTCTGTACATTCTCCAAAAGAGGGAGTGCAAGTGTATGAGGAGTGCGACGAGGGAGCCGAGACCAAAGGACCGGCACCGGAAGCCCTTTCCAAGGGGGAGAGGCATGCACGTTTGGGACGTGCGGCGAGAAAGCGGCAGTAGCATAGGCAGCGGCTGAAGGAGCAAATGCAACTGCAGCACCACGGATCCCGCGATGCTGGTTGCAACAAAAGGCAAGCCAAAGCTGGCAGTGCAGGCGGCAACAGCTGGGTCAAAACGGCACGCGCAGAGGCGGTGTCATCAAGGGCCAAGATCAGCACCAAGGAAGCACTACAGCAAGGTGGGGGAGGTGTGCAGCACGCTGGGCCAAGTTTGCAAGGTGACGAGGGTGCTAAAAACACAATGGTACCCAAGGCACACTCGGAGGCGCTTGAGGACTCAAAAGGGAGTCCGAGGTCTCTGAAGGCGGGGGAGGACTCCGCAAAGGACTGTGGGTCTCCCATGTGAGGGGGAGCAGTCTAGCGAGGAGGCAAGTACTCCCAGGTCATCTCGGGGAGGTGGCCAACTGCCGCGGCAAGCCGCAACACCAACACAACGGAGGTCACAAGGCAGGCCACAGGGGCGCTGCCAAGTCCCGCACGCGGGCACAAGTGACGATAGCATGGAGCAAGGCATCTGCCGCTATGTGTTGTGATTGGTGGAGGGCAGCTAAGAGGAGTTGCTCACAGTGGCAGCTTGGCCAGGCAGCAGAGCATGGCAGATGTTCAAGGACAGGGCATCAAGGCTGCGGTGCAAGGGGGAGATTGTTGACAT
>SZWC01000223.1:266389-278069 GCA_023375785.1 Penium margaritaceum | reverse complement strand
GTGTGGAGACCATGCACGATGACCAACCAAAGTAGGCATATGTCACTGACCATAACCAAATAATGTCACTAAGTGTGGTAAACTTTGACAACTCACAACACGAGTCACAAATGGTCAGGGTGGAAGGTAATGGTTTGTGAATACTAGCTATCTACTAGCAAGTACAAATACCTTCAATCTGTAGTGGCACAATGTGGCTTCAATGCACAGTGACCAACCAAAGTATGCATATGTCACTAACCATGACGAACAAATTTCACTTCATGTGGTCAATATTGAAAACGCATAACACCAGTCACAAATGGTCAGAGGGCAAAACAATGGATTGGGAAGCCTGTGTATTGGCTAGAAAGGACAAGGATCTTCAATACGTAGTGGAATGGTGTGGCTAATATGCACACCAAACAATCAAACTAGGAATATGTCACTGATCATGACCAGAGAATTTCAATATGGGTGGTCAACGTTGACCAAACATAACACGAGTCACAAACGGTCAGGAGAGGAAACAATGCTATGAGAATATCGGTTCTCAAATACCAAGTACAACGACCTTCAGTCAGTAGTAGCATGGTGTGGCTACCATGCACAATGACCGACCAAAGTAGGCATATGTACTGCCTTTGACCAAAGAAATCCGTTGTGTGTGGTCCACGTTGATAACTCATCATACGAGTCAGAAATGGTAAGAGGGGGAAACAATGGTTTGGGAACACCACGTATCACATAGCAAGCACAAGGGGCTTCAGTACGTTGTGGCACGGTGTGGAGAGCATGCACGATGACCAACCAAAGTAGGCATATCTCACTGGCCATGACCAAATAATGTCACTAAGTGTGGTAAAGTTTGACAACTCACAACACGAGTCACAAATGGTCAGGGTGCAAGGTAATGGTTTGTGAATACTAGTTATCTACTAGCAAGTACAAATACTTTCAATCTGTAGTGGCACAATGTGGCTTCAATGCACAGTGACAGACCAAAGTATGCATATGTCACTAACCATGACGAAAGAATTTCACTTCATGTGGTCAACGTTGAAAACGCATAACACGAGTCACAAATGATCAGAGGGGAAAACTATGGGTTGGGGACACTAGTTATCAACTAGGAAGTACAAGGACCTTCAACAAGCAGTGGCACGGTATGGCTAGCGTGCACAGTGACCAACCAACGGATGCATACGTCACTGACTACGACCGAATAAGTCCACTATGTGTGGTCAACATTGAGAACTCATAACACGAGTCCCAAATGGTCTGAGGGAGAGACAATGGTTTGGGAAGCCTATGTATTGACTAGAAAGGACAAAGAACTTCAATACGTAGTGGCACGGTGCGGCTAATATGCACACCAAACAACCAAACTAGGCATATGTCACTGATCATGACCAGAGAATTTCAATATGGGTGGTCAACGTTGACCAAACATAACACGAGTCACAAACGGTCAGGAGAGGAAACAATGCTATGAGAATATCGGTTCTCAAATACCAAGTACAACGACCTTCAGTCAGTAGTAGCACGGTGTGGCTACCATGCACAATGACCGACCAAAGTAGGCATATGTACTGCCTTTGACCAAAGANATATGTCACTGATCATGACCAGAGAATTTCAATATGGGTGGTCAACGTTGACCAAACATAACACGAGTCACAAACGGTCAGGAGAGGAAACAATGCTATGAGAATATCGGTTCTCAAATACCAAGTACAACGACCTTCAGTCAGTAGTAGCACGGTGTGGCTACCATGCACAATGACCGACCAAAGTAGGCATATGTACTGCCTTTGACCAAAGAAATCCGTTGTGTGTGGTCCACGTTGATAACTCATCATACGAGTCAGAAATGGTAAGAGGGGGAAACAATGGTTTGGGAATACCACGTATCACATAGCAAGCACAAGGGGCTTCAGTACGTTGTGGCACGGTGTGGAGAGCATGCACGATGACCAACCAAAGTAGGCATATCTCACTGGCCATGACCAAATAATGTCACTAAGTGTGGTAAACTTTGACAACTCACAACACGAGTCACAAATGGTCAGGGTGCAAGGTAATGGTTTGTGAATACTAGTTATCTACTAGCAAGTACAAATACCTTCAATCTGTAGTGGCACAATGTGGCTTCAATGCACAGAGACCAACCAAAGTATGCATATGTCACTAACCGTGACGAACAATTTTCACTTCATGTGGTCATTGTTGAAAACGCATAACACCAGTCACAAATGGTCAGAGGGGAAAACAATGGATTGGGAAGCCTATGTATTGGCTAGAAAGGACAAGGAACTTCAATACGTAGTGGCACGGTGTGGCTAATATGCACACCAAACAATCAAACTAGGAATATGTCACTGATCATGACCGGAGAATTTCAATATGGGTGGTCAACGTTGACCAACCATAACACGAGTCACAAACGGTCAGGAAAGGAAACAATGCTATGAGAATATCGGTTCTCAAATACCAAGTACAACGACCGTCAGTCAGTAGTAGCACGGTGTGGCTACTATGCACAATGACCGACCAAAGTAGGCATATGTACTGCCTTTGACCAAAGAAATCCGTTGTGTGTGGTCCACGTTGATAACTCATCATACGAGTGAGAAATGGTTTGAGGGGGAAACAATGGTTTGGGAACACCACGTATCACATAGCAAGGACAAGGGGCTTCAGTACGTTGTGGCACGGTGTGGAGACCATGCACGATGACCAACCAAAGTAAGCATATCTCACTGGCCATGACCAAATAATGTCACTAAGTGTGGTAAACTTTGACTACTCACAACACGAGTCACAAATGGTCAGGGTGGAAGGTAATGGTTTGTGAATACTAGTTATCTACTAGCAAGTACAAATACATTCAATTTGTAGTGGCACAATGTGGCTTGAATGCACAGTGACCAACCAAAGTATGCATATGTCAATGACCATGACGAAAGAATTTCAAATCATGTGGTCAACGTTGAAAACGCATAACACGAGTCACAAATGGACAGAGGGGAAAACAACGGGTTGGGAACACTAGTTATAAACGATGATGTACACAGACCTTCAAAAAGCAGTGGCACGGTATGGCTAGCGTGCACAGTGACAAACCAAAGGATGCATACGTCACTGACTACGACCGAATAAGTCCACTATGTGTGGTCAACATTGACAACTCATAACACGAGTCACAAATGGTCAGAGGGAGAGAAAATGGTTTGGGAAGCCAATGTATTGACTAGAAATGACAAATAACTTCAATACGTAGTGGCACGGTGTGGCTAATATGCACACCAAACAACCAAACTAGGCATATGTAACTGATTATGACCAGAGAATTTCAATATGGGTGGTCAACGTTGACCAACCAGAACACGAGTCACAAACAGTCAGGACAGGAAACAATGCTATGGGAATATCAGTTCTCAACTACCAAGTACAACGACCTTCAGTCAGTAGTAGCACAGTGTGCCTACCATGCACAATGACCGACCAAAGTAGGCATATGTACTGCCTTTGACCAAAGAAATCCGCTGTGTGTGGTCAACGTTGACAACTCATAATACGAGTCACAAATTGTTAGAGGGGGAAACAATGGTTTGGGAAGACCAATTATCACATAGCAAGCACAAGGGGCTTCAATACGTTGTGGCACAGTGTGGAGACCATGCACGATGACCAACCAAAGTATGCATATGTCACTGACCATGACCAAATAATGTCACTAAGTGTGGTAAACTTTGACAACTCACAACACGAGTCACAAATGGTCAGGGTGGAAGGTAGTGGTTTGTGAATACTAGTTATCTACTAGCAAGTACAAATACCTTCAATCTGTAGTGGCACATATGGCTTCAATGCACCGTGACCAACCAAAGTATGCATATGTCACTGACCATGACGAAAGAATCTCACTTCATGTGGTCAACGTAAAAAACGCATAACACGAGTCACAAATGGTCAGAGGGGAAAACAATGGGTTGGGAACACTAGTTATCAACTAGGAAGTACAACGACCTTCATCAAGCAGTGGCACGGTATGGCTAGCGTGCACAATGACCGGCCAAAGGATGCATACGTCACTGAGTACGACCGAATAAGTCCACTATGTGTGGTCAACATCGACAACTCATAACACGAGTCACAAATGGTCAGAGGGAGACACAATGGTTTG
The DNA here is from genome assembly GCA_023375785.1 of Penium margaritaceum. Classification (NCBI taxonomy): domain Eukaryota; kingdom Viridiplantae; phylum Streptophyta; class Zygnematophyceae; order Desmidiales; family Peniaceae; genus Penium; species Penium margaritaceum. Next base: position 273,901 of record SZWC01000223.1, on the reverse strand, counting down.
GGAAGCCAATGTATTGACTAGAAGGACAAATAACTTCAATACGTAGTGGCACGGTGTGGCTAATATGCACACCAAACAACCAAACTAGGCATATGTCACTGATCATGACCAGAGAATTTCAGTATGGGTGGTCAACGTTGACCAACCAGAACACGAGTCACAAACAGTCAGGAGAGGAAACAATGCTATGAGAATATCGGTTCTCAACTACCAAGTACAACTACCTTCAATCAGTAGTAGCACGGTGTGGCTGCCATGCACAATGACCGACCAAAGTAGGCACATGTACTGCCTTTGACGAAAGAAATCCGCTGTGTGTGGTCCACGTTGACAACTCCTCATACGAGTCACAAATGGTCAGAGGGGAAAACAATGGATTGGGAAGCCTATGTATTGGCTAGAAAGGACAAAGAACTTCAATACGTAGTGGCACGGTGTGGCTGATATGCACACCAAACAACCAAACTCGGCATATGTCACTGATCATGACCAGTGAATTTCAGTATGGGTGGTCAACGTTGACCAACCAGAACACGAGTCACAAACAGTCAGGAGAGGAAACAATGCTATGAGAATATCGGTTCTCAACTACCAAGTACAACTACCTTCAATCAGTAGTAGCACGGTGTGGCTGCCATGCACAATGACCGACCAAAGTAGGCACATGTACTGCCTTTGACGAAAGAAATCCGCTGTGTGTGGTCCACGTTGACAACTCCTCATACGAGTCACAAATGGTCAGAGGGGAAAACAATGGATTGGGAAGCCTATGTATTGGCTAGAAAGGACAAAGAACTTCAATACGTAGTGGCACGGTGTGGCTGATATGCACACCAAACAACCAAACTCGGCATATGTCACTGATCATGACCAGTGAATTTCAGTATGGGTGGTCAACGTTGACCAACCAGAACACGAGTCACAAACAGTCAGGAGAGGAAACAATGCTATGAGAATATCGGTTCTCAACTACCAAGTACAACTACCTTCAATCAGTAGTAGCACGGTGTGGCTGCCATGCACAATGACCGACCAAAGTAGGCACATGTACTGCCTTTGACGAAAGAAATCCGCTGTGTGTGGTCCACGTTGACAACTCCTCATACGAGTCACAAATGGTCAGAGGGGAAAACAATGGATTGGGAAGCCTATGTATTGGCTAGAAAGGACAAAGAACTTCAATACGTAGTGGCACGGTGTGGCTGATATGCACACCAAACAACCAAACTCGGCATATGTCACTGATCATGACCAGTGAATTTCAGTATGGGTGGTCAACGTTGACCAACCAGAACACGAGTCACAAACAGTCAGGAGAGGAAACAATGCTATGAGAATATCGGTTCTCAACTACCAAGTACAACTACCTTCAATCAGTAGTAGCACGGTGTGGCTGCCATGCACAATGACCGACCAAAGTAGGCACATGTACTGCCTTTGACGAAAGAAATCCGCTGTGTGTGGTCCACGTTGACAACTCCTCATACGAGTCACAAATGGTCAGAGGGGAAAACAATGGATTGGGAAGCCTATGTATTGGCTAGAAAGGACAAAGAACTTCAATACGTAGTGGCACGGTGTGGCTGATATGCACACCAAACAACCAAACTCGGCATATGTCACTGATCATGACCAGTGAATTTCAGTATGGGTGGTCAACGTTGACCAACCAGAACACGAGTCACAAACAGTCAGGAGAGGAAACAATGCTATGAGAATATCGGTTCTCAACTACCAAGTACAACTACCTTCAATCAGTAGTAGCACGGTGTGGCTGCCATGCACAATGACCGACCAAAGTAGGCACATGTACTGCCTTTGACGAAAGAAATCCGCTGTGTGTGGTCCACGTTGACAACTCCTCATACGAGTCACAAATGGTCAGAGGGGAAAACAATGGATTGGGAAGCCTATGTATTGGCTAGAAAGGACAAAGAACTTCAATACGTAGTGGCACGGTGTGGCTGATATGCACACCAAACAACCAAACTCGGCATATGTCACTGATCATGACCAGTGAATTTCAGTATGGGTGGTCAACGTTGACCAACCAGAACACGAGTCACAAACAGTCAGGAGAGGAAACAATGCTATGAGAATATCGGTTCTCAACTACCAAGTACAACTACCTTCAATCAGTAGTAGCACGGTGTGGCTGCCATGCACAATGACCGACCAAAGTAGGCACATGTACTGCCTTTGACGAAAGAAATCCGCTGTGTGTGGTCCACGTTGACAACTCCTCATACGAGTCACAAATGGTCAGAGGGGAAAACAATGGATTGGGAAGCCTATGTATTGGCTAGAAAGGACAAAGAACTTCAATACGTAGTGGCACGGTGTGGCTGATATGCACACCAAACAACCAAACTCGGCATATGTCACTGATCATGACCAGTGAATTTCAGTATGGGTGGTCAACGTTGACCAACCAGAACACGAGTCACAAACAGTCAGGAGAGGAAACAATGCTATGAGAATATCGGTTCTCAACTACCAAGTACAACTACCTTCAATCAGTAGTAGCACGGTGTGGCTGCCATGCACAATGACCGACCAAAGTAGGCACATGTACTGCCTTTGACGAAAGAAATCCGCTGTGTGTGGTCCACGTTGACAACTCCTCATACGAGTCACAAATGGTCAGAGGGGAAAACAATGGATTGGGAAGCCTATGTATTGGCTAGAAAGGACAAAGAACTTCAATACGTAGTGGCACGGTGTGGCTGATATGCACACCAAACAACCAAACTCGGCATATGTCACTGATCATGACCAGTGAATTTCAGTATGGGTGGTCAACGTTGACCAACCAGAACACGAGTCACAAACAGTCAGGAGAGGAAACAATGCTATGAGAATATCGGTTCTCAACTACCAAGTACAACTACCTTCAATCAGTAGTAGCACGGTGTGGCTGCCATGCACAATGACCGACCAAAGTAGGCACATGTACTGCCTTTGACGAAAGAAATCCGCTGTGTGTGGTCCACGTTGACAACTCCTCATACGAGTCACAAATGGTCAGAGGGGAAAACAATGGATTGGGAAGCCTATGTATTGGCTAGAAAGGACAAAGAACTTCAATACGTAGTGGCACGGTGTGGCTGATATGCACACCAAACAACCAAACTCGGCATATGTCACTGATCATGACCAGTGAATTTCAGTATGGGTGGTCAACGTTGACCAACCAGAACACGAGTCACAAACAGTCAGGAGAGGAAACAATGCTATGAGAATATCGGTTCTCAACTACCAAGTACAACTACCTTCAATCAGTAGTAGCACGGTGTGGCTGCCATGCACAATGACCGACCAAAGTAGGCATATGTACTGCCTTTGACCAAAGAAATCCGGTGTGTGTGGTCAACGTTGACAACTCATAATACGAGTCACAAGTGGTCAGCGGGGGAAACTATGGTTTGGGAACACCAAGTATCACATAGCAAGTACAAGGGGCTTCAATACGTTGTGGCAGAGTGTGGAGACCATGCACGATGACCAACCAAAGTAGGCATATGTCACTGACCATGACCAAATAATGTCACTAAGTGTGGTAAACTGTGACAACTCACAACACGAGTCACAAATGGTCAGGGTGGAAGGCAATGGTTTGTGAATACTAGTTATCTACTAGCAAGTACAAATACCTTTAGTCTGTAGTGGCACAATGTGGCTTCCATGCAGAGTGACCAACCAAAGTATGCATATGTCACTGACCATGACGAAAAAATTTCACTTCATGTGGTCAATATCGAAAACGCATAACACCAGTCACAAATGGTCAAAGGGGAAAACAATGGATTGGGAACACTAGTTATCAACTAGCACGTACAAAGACCTTCAACAAGCAATGGCACGGTATGGCTAGCGTGCACAGTGACCAACCAAAGGATGCATACGTCACTGACTACGACCGAATAAGTCCACTATGTGTGGTCAACATTGACAACTCATAACGCCAGTCCCAAATGTTCAGAGGGAGGGACAATGGTGTTGAAAGCATATGTATTGACTAAAAAGGACAAAGAACTTCAATACATAGTGGCACGGTGTGGCTAATATGCACACCAATCAATCAAACTAGGCATATGTCACTGATCATGACCACACAATTTCAATATGGGTGGTCAACGTTGACCAACCATAACACGAGTCACAAACGGTAAGGAGAGGAAACAATGCTATGAGAATATCGGTTCTCAACTACCAAGTACAATGACCTTCAGTCAGTAGTATCACGGTGTGCCTACCATGCACAATGACCGACCAAAGTAGGCATATGTACTGCCTTTGACCAGAGAAATCCGCTGTGTGTGGTCAACGTTGACAACTCATAATACGAGTCACAAATGGTCAGAGGGGGAAACAATGGTTTGGGAATACTTGGGATCGACTAGCAAGTATAAAGACCTTTGATAAGTGGTGGCACGGTATGGCTACCATGCACAATGACCAACCAAAATATTCTTGTGTCATTGAATATCATAAAAAGAGTTTCACTGTGTCTTGTCAACTTTCCTTCTCACGGCTGGTCAATCGCAGAAATCGTTGATAGGTTATTCAAGCTCAAAGTTGCAAAATTCTAAACTTAGTCTGCGTCAATTGTTTATGAATAAACTGAATTTGTTATCATTCATACATTTGAAAAATACCATATAATATTACACCCCCTCATTTTATGCCCTTTACTCATAGGAACCCTTACAATGTCATTTGGACATCATATGAACAGTGAGTTGGCTTAGTGCTTATAGATTTAGATTCTGGAGCGATAGGTCCTGGGTTTGAATCCTCGTACGCGCAATATAGAATAGGCTTGCGACCTGGGGGGGGGTGGCCGTGTTGTGCTACCTCAACTATACCTTCGAGCCTAAGCCGTGGGGGGGGGGAAATGGGGGTGTCATAATGCGGTCGCAAATCTGTCCTCCAGGTCGTCCACGGAACATCCCTTTAGGGGGATGGGAGGGAGTATTCCAGTGAAGGCACCTACGCGTAACAAAAAAACAAAAACCGACCTGGTGTCAAAGGGATAAACCTTTTGCTATTTATTGACTAGCAAGTGCAAATACTTTCAACAAGTAGTGGAACGGTGTGGCTACCATAAACAATGACCAACCAGATTAGGCATGTGCCACTTACCATGACCAATTAACTTTACTATGCGTAGTCAACGTTGACAACCCATAATATGAGTCACAAATTGTCCGAAGGGTAACCAATGAGTTGGGAACACCAAGTATCACATAGCAAGCACAAGGGGCTTCAATACGTTGTGGCACTGTGTGGATACCATGCACGATGACCAACCAAAGTAGGCATATGGCACTGACCATGACCAAATAATATCACTAAGTGTGGTAACTTTTGACAACTTACAACACGAGTCACAAATGGTCAGGGTGGAAGGTAATGGTTTGTGAATACTAGTTATCTACTAGCAAGTACAAATACCTTCAATATGTAGTGGCACAATGTGGCGTCAATGCACAGTGACCAACCAAAGTATGCATATGTCACTAACCATGACGAACAAATTTCACTTCATGTGGTCAACGTTGAAAACGCATAACACGAGTCACAAATGGTCAGAGGGGAAAACAATGGACTAGGAAGCCTATGTATTGGCTAAAAAGGACAAAGAACTTCAATACGTAGTGGCACGGTGTGGCTAATATGCACACCAAACAATCAAACTAGGAATATGTCACTGCTCATGACCAGAGAATTTCAATATGGGTGGTCAACGTTGACCAACCATAACATGAGTCACAAACGGTCAGGAGAGGAAACAATGATATGAGAACATCGGTTCTCAACTACCAAGTACAATGACCTTCAGTCAGTAGTAGCACGGTGTGGCTACCATGCACAATGACCGACCAAAGTAGGCATATGTACTGCCTTTGACCAAAGAAATCCGCTGTGTGTGGTCAACGTTGACAACTCATAATACGCGTCACAAATTGTCAGAGGGGGTAACAATGGTTTGGGAACACCAAGTATCACATAGAAAGCACAAGGGGCTTCAATACGTTGTGGCACAGTGTGGAGACCATGCACGATGAGCAACCAAAGTAGGCATATGTCACTGACCATGACCAAAAAATTTCACTAAGTGTGGTAAACTTTGACAACTCACAACACGAGTCACAAATGGTCAGGGTGGAAGGTAATGGTTTGTGAATACTAGTTATCTACTAGCAAGTACAAATACCTTCAATCTGTAGTGGCACAATGTGGCTTCAATGCATCGTGACCAACCAAAGTATGCATATGTCACTGACCATAACGAAAGAATTTCACTTCATGTGGTCAACGTTGAAAACGCATAACACGAGTCACAAATGGTCAGAGGGGAAAACAATGTGTTGGGAACACTAGTTATCAGCTAGGAAGTACAAAGACCTTCAACAAGCAGTGGCACGGTATGGCTAGCGTGCACAGTGACCAACCGAAGGATGCATACGTCACTGACTACGACCGAATAAGTCCACTATGTGTGGTCAACATCGACAACTCATAACACGAGTCACAAATGGTCAGAGGGAGAGACAATGGTTTGGGAAGCCAATGTATTGACTAGAAAGGACAAATAACTTCAATACGTAGTGGCACGGTGTGGCTAATATGCACACCAAACAACCAAACTAGGCATATGTCAGTGATCATGACCAGAGAATTTCAATATGGGTGGTCAACGTTGACCAACCATAACACGAGTCACAAACAGTCAAGAGAGGAAACAATGCTATGAGAATATCGGTTCTCAACTACCAAGTACAACGAACTTCAGTCAGTAGTAGCACGATGTGGCTACCATGCACAATGACCGACCAAAGTAGGCATATGTACTGCCTTTGACCAAAGAAATCCGCTGTGTGTGGTCCACGTTGACAACTCATCATACGAGTCACAAATGGTCAGAGGGGGAAAGAATGGTTTGGGAACACCAAGTATCACATAGCAAGCACAAGGGGCTTCAATACGTTGTGGCACAGTGTGGAGACTATGCACGATGACCAACCAAAGTAGGCATATGTCACTGACCATGACCAAATAATGTTACTAAGTGTGGTAAACTTTGACAACTCACAACACGAGTCACAAATGGTCAGGGTCGAAGGTAATGGTTTGTGAATACTAGTTATATACTAGCAAGTACAAATCCCTTCAATCTGTAGTGGCACAATGTGGCTTCAATGCACAGTGACCAACCAAAGTATGCATATGTCACTGACCATTACGAAAGAATTTCACTTCATGTGGTCAACGTTGAAAACGCATAACACGAGTCACAAATGGTCAGAGGGGAAAACAATGGGTTGGGAACACTAGTTATCAACTAGGAAGTACAGAGACCTTCAACAAGCAGTGGCACGGTATGGCTAGCGTGCACAGTGACCAACCAAAGGATGCATACGTCACTGACTACGACCGAATAAGTCCACTATGTGTGGTCAACATTGACAACTCATAACACGAGTCACAAATGGTCAGAGGGAGAGA
>SZWC01000223.1:247224-257268 GCA_023375785.1 Penium margaritaceum | reverse complement strand
GTGCACAGTGACCAACCAAAGGATGCATACGTCACTGACTACGACCGAATAAGTCCACTATGTGTGGTCAACATTGAAAACTCATAACACGAGTCACAAATGGTCAGAGGGAGAGAAAATGGTCTGGGAAGCCTATGTATCGACTAGAAAGGACAAATAACTTCCATACGTAGTGGCACGGTGTGGCTAATATGCACACCAAACATCTAAACTAGGCATATGTCACTGATCATGACCAGAGAATTTCAATATGGGTGGTCAACGTTGACCAACCATAACACGAGTCACAAACGGTCAGGATAGGAAACAATGTTATGGGAATATCGGTTCTCAACTACTAAGTAGAACGACCTTCATTCAGTAGTAGCACGGTGTGGCTACCATGCACAATGACCGACCAAAGTAGGCATATGTACTGCCTTTGACCAGAGAAATCCGCTCTGTGTGGTCAACGTTGACAACTCATAATACGAGTCACAAATGGTCAGAGGGGGAAACAATGGTTCGGGAACACCAAGTATCACATAGCAAGCACAAGGGGCTTCAATACGTTATGGCACAGTGTGGAGACCATGCACGATGACCAACCAAAGTAGGCATATGTCACTGACCATGCCCAAAAAATGTCACTAAGTGTGGTAAACTGTGACAACTCACAACACGAGTCACAAATGGTCAAGGTGGAAGGTAATGGTTTGTGAATACTAGTTATCTACTAGCAAGTACAAGTACCTTCAGTCTGTAGTGGCACAATGTGGCTTCAATGCACAGTGACCAACCAAAGTATGCATATGTCACTGACCATGACGAAAGAATTTCACTTCATGTGGTCAATGTTGAAAACGCGTAACACCAGTCACAAATGGTCAGAGGGGAAAACAATGGATTGGGAACACTAGTTATCAACTAGCACGTACAAAGACCTTCAACAAGCAGTGGCACGGTATGGCTAGCGTGCACAGTGACCAACCAAAGGATGCATACGTCACTGACTACGACCGAATAAGTCCACTATGTGTGGTCAACATTGACAACTCATAACGCCAGTCCCAAATGGTCAGAGGGAGAGACAATGGTTTGGGAAGCATATGTATTGACTAGAAAGGACAAAGAACTTCAATACGTAGTGGCACGGTGTGGCTAATATGCACACCAAACAATCAAACTAGGCATATGTCACTGATCATGACCACAAAATTTCAATATGGGTGGTCAACGTTGACCAACCATAACACGAGTCACAAACGGTAAGGAGAGGAAACAATGCTATGAGAATATCGNATTCAAGCTCAAAGTTGCAAATTTCAAAACATAGTCTGCGTCAATTGTTTATGAATAAACTGAATTTGTTATCATTCATACATTTGAAAACTACCCTACAATATTACACCCCCTTGTTTTATGCCCTTTACCCATAGGAACCCTTATAATGTCATTTGTACATCATATGAATACCATGTGAGTTGGCTTAGTGCTTATAGAGTTAGATTCTGGAGCGATAGGTCCTGTGTTTGAATCCTCGTATGCGTAATATAGAATAGGCTCGCGACCTTGGGGGGGGGGCGGCCGTGTTGTGATACCTCAACTCTACCTTCGAGCCTAAGCCGTGGGGGGGTAGGGGGGGTGTCATAATGCGGTCGCAAATCTGTCCTCCAGGTCGTCCACGGAACATCCCGCTAGGGGGGTGGGAGGGAGTATTCCAGTGAAGGCACCTGCGCGTAACAAATCAACAAAAACGGACCTGGTGTCAAAGGGAGAAACCTTTTGCTATTTATTGACTAGCAAGTGCAAATGCTTTCAACAAGTAGTGGAACTGTGTGGCTACCATGTACAATGACCAACCAGATTAGGCATGTGCCACTTACCATGACCAAATAACTTTACTATGTGTAGTCAACGTTGACAACCCATAATATGGGTCACAAATTGTCTGAGGGGGAAACAATTAGTTGGGAACACCAAGTATCACATAGCAAGCACAAGGGGCTTCAATACGTTGTGGCACGGTGTGGAGACCATGCACGATGACCAACCAAAGTAGGCATATGTCACTGACCATGACCAAATAATGTCACTAAGTGTGGTAACGTTTGACAACTCATAACACGAGTCACAAATGGTCAGGGTGGAATAAAATGGTTTGTGCATACTAGTTATTGACTAGCAAGTACAAATACCTTCAGTATGTCGTGGCACAATGTGGCTTTAATGCACAGTGACCAACCAAAGTATGCATATGTCACTAACCATGACCAACAATTTTCACTTCATGTGGTCAACGTTGAAAACGCATAACACGAGTCACAGATGGTCAGAGGGGAAAACAATGGATTGGGAAGCCTATGTATTGGCTAGAAAGGACAATACGTAGTGGCACGGTGTGTCTAATATGCACACCAAACAATCAAACTAGGCATGTGTCACTGATCATGACCACGGAATTTCAATATGGGTGTTCAACGTTGACCAACCATAACACGAGTCACAAATGGTCAGGATAGGATACAATGCCATGAGAATATCGGTTCTAAACTACCAAGTACAACGACCTTCAGTCAGTAGTAGCACGGTGTGGCTACCATGCACAATGAGCGACCAAAGTAGGCTTATGTACTGCCTTTGACCAAAGAAATCCGCTGTGTGTGGTCCACGTTGACAACTCATAATACGAGTCACAAATGGTCAGAGGGGGAAACAATGGTTTGGGAAGACCAAGTATCACATAGCAAGCACAAGGGGCTTCAATACGTTGTGGCACAGTGTGGAGACCATGCACGATGACCAACCAAAAATAGGCATATGTCACTGACCATGACCAAATAATGTCACTAAGTGTGGTAAGCTTTGAAAAACCACAACACAAGTCACAAATGGTCAGGGTGGAAGGTAATGGTTTTTGAATACTAGTTATCTACTAGCAAGTACAAATACCTTCAATCTGTAGTAGCACAATGTGGCTTCAATGCACAGTGACCAACCAAAGTATGCATATGTCACTGACCATGACGAACGAATTTCACTTCATGTGGTCAACGTTGAAAACGCATAACACGACTCACAAATGGTCAGAGGGGAAAACAATGGGTTGGGAACACTAGTTATCAACTAGAAGGTACAAAGACCTTCACCAAGCAGTGGCACGGTATGGCTAGCGTGCACAGTGACCAACCAAAGGATGCATACGTAACTGACTACAACCGAATAAGTCCACTATGTATGGTCAACATTGAAAACTCATAACACGAGTCACAAATGGTCAGAGGGAGAGAAAATGGTCTGAGAAGCCTATGTATTGACTAGAAAGGACAAAGAACTTCAATACGTAGTGGCACGGTGTGGCTAATATGCACACCAAACAACCAAACTAGGCATATGTCACTGATCATGACCAGAGAATTTCAATATGGGTGGTCAACGTTGACCAACCATAACACGAGTCACAAACAGTCAGGACAGGTAACAATGCTATGGGAATATCGGTTCTCAAGTACCAAGTACAACTACCTTCAGTCAGTAGTAGCACGGTGTGGCTACCATGCACAATGACCGACCAAAGTAGGCATATGTACTGCCTTTGACCAAAGAAATCCGCTGTGTGTGGTCCACGTTGATACATCATCATACGAGTCACAAATGGTCAGAGGGGGAAACAATGGTTTGGGAACACCAAGTATCACATAGCAAGCACAAGGGGCTTCAATACATTGTGGCACAGTGTGGAGACCATGCACGATGAGCAACCAAAGTAGGCATATGTCACTAACCATGACCAAATAATGTCACTAAGTGTGGTAAACTTTGACAACTCACAACACGAGTCACAAATGGTCAGGGTGGAAGGTAATGGTTTGTGAATACTAGTTATCTACTAGCAAGTACAAATACCTTCAATCTGTAGTGGCACAATGTGGCTTCAATGCANCATAACACGAGTCACAAATGGTCAGAGGGGAAAACTATGGGTTGGGAACACTAGTTATCAACTAGGAAGTACAAAGACCTTCAACAAGCAGTGGCACGGTATGGCTAGCGTGCACAGTGACGCACCAAAGGATGCATACGTCACTGATTACGACCGAATAAGTCCACTATGTGTGGTCAACATCGACAACTCATAACACGAGTCACAAATGGTCAGAGGGAGAGAAAATGGTTTAGGAAGCCAATGTATTGACTAGAAAGGACAAATAACTTCAATACGTAGTGGCACGGTGTGGCTAATATGCACACCAAACAACCAAACTAGGCATATGTCACTGATCATGACCAGAGAATTTCAATATGGGTGGTCAACATTGACCAACCATAACACGAGTCACAAACAGTCAGGACAGGTAACAATGCTATGGGAATATCAGTTCTCAACTACCAAGTACAACGACCTTCAGTCAGTAGTAGCACGGTGTGGCTACCATGCACAATGACCGACCAAAGTAGGCATATGTACTGCCTTTGACCAAAGAAATCCGTTGTGTGTGGTCAAAGTTGACAACTCATAATACAAGTCACAAATGGTCAGAGGGGGAAAAATGGTTTGGGAACACCAAGTATCACATAACAAGCACAAGGGGCTTCAATACGTTGTGGCACAGTGTGGAGACCATGCACGATGACCAACCAAAGTAGGCATATGTCACTGACCATGACCAAATAATGTCACTAAGTGTGGTAAACTTTGACAACTCACAACATGAGTCACAAGTGGTCAGGGTGGAAGGTAATGGTTTGTGAATACTAGCTATCTACTACCAAGTACAAATACCTTCAATCTGTAGTGGCACAATGTGGCTTCAATGCACAGTGACCAACCAAAAAATGCATATGTCACTAACCATGACGAACAAATTTCACTTCATGTGGTCAATGTTGAAAACGCATAACACCAGTCACAAATGGTCAGAGGGGAAAACAATGGATTGGGAAGCCTATGTATTGGCTAGAAAGGATAAAGAACTTCAATACGTAGTGGCACGGTGTGGCTAATATGCACACCAAACAATCAAACTAGGAATATGTCACTGATCATGACCAGAGAATTTCAATATGGGTGGTCAACGTTGACCAACCATAACACGAGTCACAAACGGTCAGGAGAGGAAACAATGCTATGAGAATATCGGTTCTCAAATACCAAGTACAACAACCTTTAGTCAGTAGTAGCACGATGTGGCTACCATGCACAATGACCGACCAAAGTAGGCATATGTACTGCCTTTGACCAAAGAAATCCGCAGTGTGTGGTCCACGTTGATAACTCATCATACGAGTCATAAATGGTCAGAGGGGGAAACAATGGTTTGGGAACACCACGTCTCACATAGCAAGCACAAGGGGCTTCAGTACGTTGTGGCACGGCGTGGAGACCATGCACGATGACCAACCAAAGTAGGCATATGTCACTGACCATGACCAAATAATGTCACTAAGTGTGGTAAAATTTGACAACTCACAACACGAGTCACAAATGGTCAGGGTGGAAGGTAACGGTTTGTGAATACTAGTGATCTACTAGCAAGTACAAATACATTCAATCTGTAGTGGCACAACGTGGCTTCAATACATAGTGACCAACCAAAGTATGCATATGTCACTGACCATGACGAAAGAATTTCACTTCATGTGGTCAACATTGAAAATGCATAACACGAGTCACAAATGGTCAGAGGGGAAAACTATGGGTTGGGAACACTAGTTATCAATTAGGAAGTACAAAGACCTTCAACCAGCAGTGGCACGGTATGGCTAGCGTGCACAGTGACGCACCAAAGGATGCATACGTCACTGATTATGACCGAATAAGTCCACTATGTGTGGTCAACATCGACAACTCATAACACGAGTCACAAATGGTCAGAGGGAGAGAAAATGGTTTGGGAAGCCAATGTATTGACTAGAAAGGACAAATAACTTCAATACGTAGTGGCACGGTGTGGCTAATATGCACACCAAACAACCAAACTAGGCATATGTCAGTGATCATGACCAGAGAATTTCAATATGGGTGGTCAACATTGACCAACCATAACACGAGTCACAAACAGTCAGGACAGGTAACAATGCTATGGGAATATCGTTTCTCAACTACCAAGTACAATGACCTTCAGTCAGTAGTAGCACGGTGTGGCTACCATGCACAATGACCGACCAAAGTAGGCATATGTACTGCCTTTGACCAAAGAAATCCCCTGTGTGTGGTCAACGTTGACAACTCATAATACGAGTCACAAATGGCTAGAGGGGGAAACAATGGTTTGGGAACACCAAGTATCACATAACAAGCACAAGGGGCTTCAATAAGTTGTGGCACACTGTGGAGACCATGCACGATGACCAACCAAAGTAGGCATATGTCACTGACCATGACCAAATAATGTCACTAAGTGTGGTAAACGTTGACAACTCACAACACGAGTCACAAGTGGTAAGGGTGGAAGGTAATGGTTTGTTAATACTAGTTATCTACTAGCAAGTACAAATACATTCAATCTGTAGTGGCACAATGTGGCTTCAATGCATAGTGACAAACCAAAGTATGAATATGTCACTAACCAAGACGAACAAATTTCACTTCATGTGGTCAATGTTTAAAATGCATAACACCAGTCACAAATGGTCAGAGGGGAAAACAATGGATTGGGAAGCCTATGTATTGGCTAGAAAGGACAAAGAACTTCAAAACGTAGTGGCACGGTGTGGCTAATATGCACACCAAACAACCAAACTAGGCATATGTCACTGATCATGACCAGAGAATTTCAAGATGGGTGGTCAACGTTGACCAACCATAACACGAGTCACAAACGGTCAGGACAGGAAGCAATGCTATGGAATATCGGTTCTCAACTACCAAGTACAAATACCTTCAAACAGTAGTAGCACGGTGTGGCTACCATGCACAATGACCAACCAAAGTAGGCACATGTACTGCCTTTGACCAAAGAAATCCACTGTGTGTGGTCAACGTTGACAACTCATAATACGAGTCACAAATGGTCAAAGGGGGAAAGAATGGTTTGGGAACACCAAGTATCACATACCAAGCACAAGGGGCTTCAATACGCTGTGGCACAGTGTGGAGACCATGCACGATGACCAACCAAAGTAGGCATATGTCACTGACCATGACCAAATAATGTCACTATGTGTGGTAAACTTTGACAACTCACGACACGAGTCACAAATGGTCAGGGTGGAAGGTAAGGGTTTGTGAATACTAGTTATCTACTAGCAAGTAAAAATACCTTCAATCTGTGGTGGCACAATGTGGCTTCAATGCACAGTGACCAACCAAAGTATGCATATGACACTGACCATGATGAAATAATTTCACTTCATGTGGTCAACGTTGAAAACGCATAACACGAGTCACAAATGGTCAGAGGGGAAAACAATGGGTTGGAAACACTAGTTATCAACTAGGAAGTACAAAGACCTTCAACAAGCAGTGGCATGGCATGGCTAGCGTGCACAGTGACCAACCAAAGGATGCATACGTCACTGACTACGACCGAATAAGTCCACTATGTGTGGTCAACATTGACAACTCATAACACGAGACACAAATGGTCAGAGGGAAAGAAAATGGTTTGGGAAGCCTATGTATTGACTAGAAAGGAAAAATAACTTCAATACGTAGTGGCACGATGTGGCTAACATGCACACCAAACAACCCAACTAGGCATATGTCACTGATCATGACCAGAGAATTTCAATATGGGTGGTCAACGTTGACCAACCATGACACGAGTCACAAACGGTCAGGACAGGAAACAATGCTATGGGAATATCAATTCTCAACTACCAAGTACAACGACCTTCAGTCAGTAGTAGCACGGTGTGGCTACCATGCACAATGACCGACCAAAGTAGGCATATGTACTGCCGTTGACCAAAGAAATCCGCTGTGTGTGGTCCACGTTGATAACTCATCATACGAGTCACAAATGGTCAGAGGGGAAAACAATGGGTTGGAAACACTAGTTATCAACTAGGAAGTACAAAGACCTTCAACAAGCAGTGGCATGGCATGGCTAGCGTGCACAGTGACCAACCAAAGGATGCATACGTCACTGACTACGACCGAATAAGTCCACTATGTGTGGTCAACATAGACAACTCATAATACGAGACACAAATGGTCAGAGGGAAAGAAAATGGTTTGGGAAGCCTATGTATTGACTAGAAAGGAAAAAGAACTTCAATACGTAGTGGCACGATGTGGCTAACATGCACACCAAACAACCCAACTAGGCATATGTCACTGATCATGACCAGAGAATTTCAAGATGGGTGGTCAACGTTGACCAACCATAACACGAGTCACAAACAGTCAGGAGAGGAAACAATGCTATGAGAATATCGGTTCTCAACTACCAAGTACAACGACCTTCAGTCAGTAGTAGCACGCTGTGGCTACCATGCACAATGACCGACCAAAGTAGGCATATGTACTGCCTTTGACCAAAGAAATCCGCTGTGTGTGGTCCACGTTGATAACTCATCATACGAGTCACAAATGGTCAGAGGGGGAAACAATGGTTTGGGAACACCACGTGTCACATAGCAAGCACAAGGGGCTTCAATACGTTGTGGCACGGTGTGCAGACCATGCACGATGACCAACCAAAGTAGGCATATGTCACTGACCATGACCAAATAATGTCACTAAGTGTGGTTAACTTTGACAACTCACAACACGAGTCACAAATGGTCAGGGTGGAAGGTAATGGTTTGTGAATACTAGTTATCTACTAGCAAGTACAAATACCTTCAATCTGTAGTGGCACAATGTGGCTCCAATGCACAGTGATCAACCAAAGTATGCATATGTCACTAACCATGACGAACAAATTTCACTTCATGTGGTCAACGTTGAAAACGCATAACACGAGTCACAAATGGTCAGAGGGGAAAAAAATGGACTGTGAAGCCTATGTATTGGCTAAAAAGAACAAATAACTTCAGTACGTAGTGGCACGGTGTGGCTAATATGCACACCAAACAATCAAACTAGGAATACGTCACTGATCATGACCAGAGAATTTCAATATGGGTGGTCAACGTTGACCAACCATAACATGAGTCACAAACGGTCAGGAGAGGAAACAATGATATGAGAATATCGGTTCTCAACTACCAAGTCCAATGACCTTCAGTCAGTAGTAGCACGGTGTTGCTACCATGCACAATGACCGACCAAAGTAGGCATATGTACTGCCTTTGACCAAAGACATCCTCTGTGTGTGGTCAACGTTGACAACTCATAATACGCGTCACAAACTGTCAGAGGGGGAAACAATAGTTTGGGAACACCAAGTATCACATAGCAAGCACAAGGGGCTTCAATACGTTGTGGCACAGTGTGGAGACCATGCACGATGAGCAACCAAAGTAGGCATATGTCACTGACCATGACCAGATAATATCACTAAGTGTGGTAAACTTTGAAAACTCACAACACGAGTCACAAATGTTCAGGGTGGAAGGTAATGGTTTGTGAATACAAGTTATCTACTAGCAAGTACAAATACCTTCAATCTGTAGTGGCACAATGTGGCTTCAATGCACCGTGACCAACCAAAGTATGCATATGTCACTGACCATAACGAAAGAATTTCACTTCATGTGGTCAACGTTGAAAACGCATAACACGAGTCATAAATGGTCAGAGGAGAGAACAATGGGTTGAGAACACTAGTTATCAGCTAGGAAGTACAAAGACCTTCAACAAGCAGTGGCACGGTATGGCTAGCGTGCACAGTGACCAACCAAAGGATGCATACGTCACTGACTACGACCGAATAAGTCCACTATGTGTGGTCAACATCGACAACTCATAACACGAGTCACAAATGGTCAGAGGGAGAGACAATGGTTTGGGAAGCCAATGTATTGACTAGAAAGGACAAATAACTTCAATACGTAGTTGCACGGTGTGGCTAATATGCACACCAAACAACCAAACTAGGCATATGTCACTGATCATGACCAGAGAATTTCAATATGGGTGGTCAACGTTGACCAACCATAACACGAGTCACAAAC
>SZWC01000223.1:214990-246663 GCA_023375785.1 Penium margaritaceum | reverse complement strand
ACGTTGACAACTCATAATACGAGTCACAAATGGTCAGAGGGGGAAACAATGGTTTGGGAACACCAAGTATCACATAGCAAGCACAAGGGGCTTCAATACGTTGTGGCACAGTGTGGAGACCATGCACGATGACCAACCAAAGTAGGCATATGTCACTGACCATGACCAAATAATGTCACTAAGTGTGGTAAACTTTGACAACTCACAACACGAGTCACAAATGGTCAGGGTGGAAGGTAATGGTTTGTGAATACTAGTTATCTACTAGCAAGTACAAATACCTTCAATCTGTAGTGGCACAATGTGGCTTCAATGCACAGTGACCAACCAAAGTATGCATATGTCACTGACCATGACGAAAGAATTTCACTTCATGTGGTCAACGTTGAAAACGCATAACACGAGACACAAATGGTCAGAGTGGAAAACAATGGGTTGGGAACACTAGTTATCAACTAGGAAGTACAAAGACCTTCAACAAGCAGTGGAACGGTATGGCTAGCGTGCACAGTGACCAACCAAAGGATGCATACGTCACTGACTACGACCGAATAAGTCCACTATGTGTGGTCAACATTGACAACTCACAACACGAGTCACAAATGGTCAAAGGGAGAGAAAATGGTTTGGGAAGCCTATGTATTGACTATAAAGGAAAAGTAACGCCAATACATAGTGGCACGGTGTGGCTAATATGCACACCAAACAACCAAACTAGGCATATGTCACTGATCATGACCATAGAATTTCAATATGGGTGGTCAACGTTGACCAACCATAACACGAGTCACAAACGGTCAGGACAGGAAGCAATGCTATGGAATATTGGTTCTCAACTACCAAGTACAAATACCTTCAGGCAGTAGTAGCATGGTGTGGCTACCATGCACAATGACCAACCAAAGTAGGCACATGTACTGCCTTTGACCAAAGAAATCCGCTGTGTGTGGTCAACGTTGACAACTCATAATACGAGTCACAAATGGTCAGGGTGGAAGGTAATGGTTTGTGAATACTAGTTATCTACTAGCAAGTACAAATACCTTCAATCTGTAGTGGCACAATGTGGCTTCAATGCAAAGTGACCAACCAAAGTATGCATATGTCACTGACCATGACGAAAGAATTTCACTTCATGTGGTCAACGTTGAGAACGCATAACATGAGTCACAAATGGTCAAAGGGTAAAACAATGGGTTGGGAACACTAGTTATCAACTAGGAAGTACAAAGACCTTCAACAAGCAGTGGCACGGTATGGCTAGTGTGCACAGTGACCAACCAAAGGATGCATACGTCACTGAGTACGACCGAATAAGTCCACTATGTGTGGTCAACATTGAAAACTCATAACACGAGTCACAAATGGTCAGAGGGAGAGAAAATGGTCTGGGAAGCCTATGTATCGACTAGAAAGGACAAATAACTTCCATACGTAGTGGCACGGTGTGGCTAATATGCACACCAGACATCCAAACTAGGCATATGTCACTGATCATGACCAGAGATTTTCAATATGGGTGGTCAACGTTGACCAACCATAACACGAGTCACAAACGGTCAAGATAGGAAACAATGCTATGGGAATATCGGTTATCAACTACCAAGTGCAACGACCTTCAGTCAGTAGTAGCACGGTGTGGCTACCATGCACAATGACCGACCAAAGTAGGCATATGTACTGCCTTCGACCAGAGAAATCCGCTGTGTGTGGTCAACGTTGACAACTCATAATACGAGTCACAACTGGTCACAGGGGGAAACAATGGTTTGGGAACACCAAGTATCACATAGCAAGAACAAGGGGCTTCAATACGTTGTGGCACAGTGTGGAGACCATGCACGATGACCAACCAAAGAAGGCATGTGTCACTGACCATGACCAAATAATGTCACTAAGTGTGGTAAACTGTGACAACTCACAACACGAGTCACAAATGGTCAGGGTGGAAGGTAATGGTTTGTGAATACTAGTTATCTACTAGCAAGTACAAATACCTTCAATNACACGAGTCACAAATGGTCAGAGGGGAAAACAATGGGTTGGGAACACTAGTTATCAACTAGGAAGTACAAAGACCTTCAACAAGCAGTGGCACGGTATGGCTAGCGTGCACAGTGACCAACCAAAGGATGCATACGTCACTGACTACGACCGAATAAGTCCACTATGTGTGGTCAACATTGACAACTCATAACACGAGTCACAAATGGTCAGAGGGAGAGACAATGGTTTGGGAAGCATATGTAATGACTACAAAGGACAAAGAACTTCAATACGTAGTGGCACGGTGTGGCTAATATGCACACCAAACAATCAAACTAGGCATATGTCACTGATCATGACCACAAAACTTCAATATGGGTGGTCAACGTTGACCAACCATAACACAAGTCACAAACGGTCAGGAGAGGAAACAATGCTATGAGAATATCGGTTCTCAACTACCAAGTACAACGACCTTCAGTCAGTAGTAGCACGGTGTGGCTACCATGCACAATGACCGACCAAAGTAGGCATATGTACTGCCTTTGACCAAAGAAATCCGCTGCGTGTGGTCCACGTTGATAACTCATCATACGAGTCACAAATGGTCAGAGGGGGAAACAATGGTTTGGGAACACCAAGTATCACATAGCAAGCACAAGGGGCTTCAATACGTTGTGGCACAGTGTGGAGACCATGCACGATGAGCAACCAAAGTAGGCATATGTCACTGACCATGACCAAATAATGTCACTAAGTGTGGTAAACTTTGACAACTCACAACACAAGTCCCAAATGGTCAGGGTGGAAGGTAATGGTTTGTGAATACTAGGTATCTACTAGCAAGTACAAATACCTTCAGTCTGTAGTGGCACAATGTGGCTTCAATGCAGAGTGACCAACCAAAGTATGCATATGTCACTGACCATGACGAAAGAATTTCACTTCATGTGGTCAACGTTGAAAACGCATAACACGAGTAACAAATGGTCAGAGGGGAAAACAATGGGTTGGGAAAACTAATTATCAACTAGGAAGTACAAAGACCTTCAACAAGCAGTGGCACGGTATGGCTAGCGTGCACAGTGACCAGCCAAAGGATGCATACGTCACTGACTACGACCGAATAAGTCCACTATGTGTGGTCAACATTGACAACTCATAACACGAGTCACAAGTGGTCAGAGGGAGAGAAAATGGTTTGGGAAGCCTATGCATTGACTAGAAAGGACAAAGAACTTCAATACGTAGTGGCACGGTGTGACTAATATGCACACCAAACAACCAAACTAGGCATATGTCACTGATCATGACCAGAGAATTTCAATATGGGTGGTCAACGTTGACCAACCATAACACGAGTCACAAACAGTCAGGACAGGTAACAATGCTATGGGAATATCGGTTCTCAACTACCAAGTACAACTACCTTCAGTCAGTAGTAGCACGGTGTGGCTACCATGCACAATGACCGACCAAAGTAGGCATATGTACTGCCTTTGACCAAAGAAATCCGCTGTGTGTGGTCCACGTTGATACCTCATCATACGATTCAAAAATGGTCAGAGGGGGAAACAATGGTTTGGGAACACCAAGTATCACATAGCAAGCACAAGGGGCTTCAATACGTTGTGGCACAGTGTGGAGACCATGCACGATGAGCAACCAAAGTAGGCATATGTCACTGACCATGACCAAATAATGTCACTAAGTGTGGTAAACTTTGACAACTCACAACACGAGTCACAAATGGTCAGGGTGGAAGGTAATGGTTTGTGAATACTAGTTATCTACTAGCAAGTACAAATACATTCAATCAGTAGTGGCACAATGTGGCTTCAATGCACAGTGACCAACCAAAGTATGCATATTTCACTGACCATGACGAAAGCATTTCACTTCATGTGGTCAGCGTTGAAAACACATAACACGAGTCACAAATGGTCAGAGGGGAAAACACTGGATTGGGAACACTAGTTATCAACTAGAACGTACAAAGACCTTCAACAAGCAGTGGCACGGTATGGCTAGCGTGCACAGTGACCAACCAAAGGATGCATACGTCACTGACTACGACCGAATAAGTCCACTATGTGTGGTCAACATTGACAACTCATAACACGAGTCACAAATGGTCAGAGGGAGAGACAATGGTTTGGGAAGCCTATGTATTGACTATAAAGGACAAAGAACTTCAATACGTAGTGGCACGCTGCGGCTAATATGCACACCAAACAACCAAACTAGGCATATGTCACTGATCATGACCAGAGAATTTCAATATGGGTGGTCAACGTTGACCAACCATAACACGAGTCACAAACAGTCAGGACAGGTAACAATGCTATGGGAATATCGGTTTTCAACTACCACGTACAATGACCTTCAGTCAGTAGTAGCACGGTGTGGCTACCATGCACAATGACCGACCAAAGTAGGCATATGTACTGCCTTTGACCAAAGAAGTCCGCTGTGTGTGGTCCACGTTGATAACTCATCATACGAGTCACAAATGGTCAGAGGGGGAAACAATGGTTTGGGAACACCAAGTACCACATAGCAAGCACAAGGGGCTTCAATACGTCGTGGCACAGGGTGGAGACCATGCACGATGACCAACCAAAGTAGGCATATGTCACTGACCATGACCAAATAATGTCACTAAGTAAGGTAAACTTTGAAAAACCACAACACGAGTCACAAATGGTCAAGGCGGAAGGTAATGGTTTTTGAATACTAGTTATCTACTAGCAAGTACAAATACCTTCAATCTGTAGTAGCACAATGTGGCTTCAATGCACAGTGACCAACCAAAGTATGCATATGTCACTGACCATGACCAACGAATTTCACTTCATGTGGTCAACGTTGAAAACGCATAACACGACTCACAAATGGTCAGAGGGGAAATCAATGGGTTGGGAACACTAGTTATCAACTAGAAGGTACAAAGACCTTCACCAAGCAGTGGCACGGTATGGCTAGCGTGCACAGTGACCAACCAAAGGATGCATACGTCACTGACTACGACCGAATAAGTCCACTATGTGTGGTCAACATTGAAAACTCATAACACGAGTCACAAATGGTCAGAGGGAGAGAAAATGGTCTGGGAAGCCTATGTATTGACTAGAAAGGACAAAGAACTTCAATACGTAGTGGCACGGTGTGGCTAATATGCACACCAAACAACCAAACTAGGCATATGTCACTAATCATGACCAGAGAATTTCAATATGGGTGGTCAACGTTGACCAACCATAACACGAGTCACAAACGGTCAGGATAGGAAACAATGATATGGGAATATCGGTTCTCAACTACCAAGTACAACGACCTTCAGTCAGTAGTAGAACGCTGTGGCTACCATGCACAATGACCGAAAAAAATAGGCATATGTACTGCCTTTGACCAACGAAATCCTCTGTGCGTGGTCAACGTTGACAACTCATAATACGAGTCACAAATGGTCAGAGGGGGAAACAATGGTTTGGGAACATCAAGTATCACATAGTAAGCACAAGGGGCTTCGATACGTTGTGGCACAGTGTGGAGACCATGCACGATGACCAACCAAAGTAGGCATATGTCACTAACCATGACCAAATAATATCACTAGGTGTGGTAAACTTTGACAACTCACAACACAAGTCCCAAATGGTCAGGGTGGAAGGTAATGGTTTGTGAATACTAGTTATCTACTAGCAAGTACAAATACCTTCAATATGTAGTGGCACAATGTGGCTTCAATGCACAGTGATCAACCAAAGTATGCATATGTCACTAACCATGACGAACAAATTCCACTTCATGTGGTCAATGTTGAAAACGCATAACACCAGTCACAAATGGTCACAGGGGAAAACAATGGATTGGGAAGCCTATGTATTGGCTAGAAAGACAAAGAACTTCAATACGTAGTGGCACGGTGTGCCTAATATGCACACCAAACAATCAAACTAGGAATATGTCACTGATCATGACCAGATAATTTCTTTATGCGTGGTCAACGTTGACCAACCATAACACAAGTCACAAACGGACAGGAGAGGAAACAATGCTATGAGAATATCGGTTCTCAACTACCAAGTACAACGACCTTCAGTCAGTAGTAGCACGGTGTGGCTACCATGCACAATGACCGACCAAAGTAGGCATATGTGCTGCCTTTGATCAAAGAAATCCGCTGTGTGTGGTCCACGTTGATAACTCATCATACGAGTCACAAATGGTCGGAGGGGGAAACAATGGTTTGGGAACACCATGTATCACATAGCAAGCACAAGGGGCTTCAATACGTTGTGGCACGGTGTGCAGACCATGCACGATGAGCAACCAAAGTAGGCATATGTCACTGACCATGACCAAATAATGTCACTAAGTGTGGTAAACTTTGACAACTCACACCACGAGTCACAAATGGTCAGGGTGTGAATACTAGTTATCTACTAGCAAGTACAAATACCTTCAATCTGTAGTGGCACAATGTGGCTTCAATGCACAGTGACCAACCAAAGTATGCATATGTCACTGACCATGACGAAAGAATTTCACTTCATGTGGTCAACGTTGAAAACGCATAACACGAGTCACAAATGGTCAGAGGGGAAAACAATGGGTTGGGAACACTAGTTATCAACTAGGAATTACAAAGACCTTCAACAAGAAGTGGCACGGTATGGCTAGCGTGCACAGTGACCAACCAAAGGATGCATACGTCACTGACTACGACCGAATAAGTCCACTATGTGTGGTCAACATTGACAACTCATAACACGAGTCACAAATGGTCAGAGGGAGAGAAAATGGTTTGGGAAGCCAATGTATTGAATAGAAAGGACAGATAACTTCAATACGTAGTGGCACGGTGTGGCTAATATGCACACCAAACATCCAAACTAGGCATATGTCACTGATCATGACCAGAGAATTTCAATATGGGTGGTCAACGTTGACCAACCATAACACGAGTCACAAACAGTCAGGACAGGTAACAATGCTATGGGAATATCGGTTCTCAACTACCAAGTACAACGACCTTCAGTCAGTAGTAGCACGGTGTGGCTACCATGCACAATGACCGACCAAAGTAGGCATATGTACTGCCATTGACCAAAGAAATCCGCTGTGTGTGGTCCACGTTGATACCTCATCATACGAGTCACAAATGGTCAGAGGGAGAGAAAATGGTTTGGGAAGCCAATGTATTGAATAGAAAGGACAGATAACTTCAATACGTAGTGGCACGGTGTGGCTAATATGCACACCAAACATCCAAACTAGGCATATGTCACTGATCATGACCAGAGAATTTCAATATGGGTGGTCAACGTTGACCAACCATAACACGAGTCACAAACAGTCAGGACAGGTAACAATGCTATGGGAATATCGGTTCTCAACTACCAAGTACAACGACCTTCAGTCAGTAGTAGCACGGTGTGGCTACCATGCACAATGACCGACCAAAGTAGGCATATGTACTGCCATTGACCAAAGAAATCCGCTGTGTGTGGTCCACGTTGATACCTCATCATACGAGTCACAAATGGTCAGAGGGGAAAACTATGGGTTGGGAACACTAGTTATCAACTAGGAAGTACAAAGACCTTCAACAAGCAGTGGCACGGTATGGCTAGCGTGCACAGTGACGCACCAAAGGATGCATACGTCACTGATTACGACCGAATAAGTCAACTATGTGTGGTCAACATCGACAACTCATAACACGAGTCACAAATGGTCAGAGGGAGAGAAAATGGTTTGGGAAGCCAATGTATTGAATAGAAAGGACAGATAACTTCAATACGTAGTGGCACGGTGTGGCTAGTATGCACACCAAACAACCAAACTAGGCATATGTCACTGATCATGACCAGAGAATTTCAATATGGGTTGTCAACATTGACCAACCATAACACGAGTCACAAACAGTCAGGACAGGTAACAATGCTATGGGAATATCGGTTCTTAACTACCAAGTACAACGACCTTCAGTCAGTAGTAGCACGGTGTGGCTACCATGCACAATGACCGACCAAAGTAGGCATATGTCACTGACCATGACGAAAGAATTTCACTTCATGTGGTCAACGTTGAAAACGCATAACACGAGTCACAAACAGTCAGGACAGGTAACACTGCTATGGGAATATCGGTTCTTAACTACCAAGTACAACGACCTTTAGTCAGTAGTAGCACGGTGTGGCTACCATGCACAATGACCGACCAAAGTAGGCATATGTCACTGACCATGACCAAATAATGTCACTAAGTGTGGTAAGCTTTGACAACTCACAACACAAGTCCCAAATGGTCAGGGTGGAAGGTTATGGTTTGTGAATACTAGTTATCTACTAGCAAGTACAAATACCTTCAATCTGTAGTGGCACAATGTGGCTTCAATGCACAGTGATCAACCAAAGTATGCATATGTCACTGACCATGACGAAAGAATTTCACTTCATGTGGTCAACGTTGAAAACGCATAACACGAGTCACAAATGGTCAGAGGGGAAAACTATGGGTTGGGAACACTAGTTATCAATTAGGAAGTACAAAGACCTTCAACAAGCAGTGGCACGGTATGGCTAGCGTGCACAGTGACCAACCAAAGGATGCATACGTCACTGACTACGACCGAATAAGTCCACTATGTGTGGTCAACATTGACAACTCATAACACGAGTCACAAATGGTCAGAGGGAGAGACAATGGTTTGGGAAGCCTATGTATTGACTAGAAAGGACAAATATCTCCAATACGTAGTGGCACGGTGCGGCTAATATGCACACCAAACAACCAAACTAGGCATATGTCACTGATCATGACCAGAGAATTTCAATATGGGTGGTCAACGTTGACCAACCATAACACGAGTCACAAACAGTCAGGACAGGTAACAATGTTATGGGAATATCGGTTCTCAACTACCACGTACAACGACCTTTGGTCATTAGTAGCACGGTGTGGCTACCATACACAATGACCGACCAAAGTAGGCATATGTACTGCCTTTGACCAAAGAAATCCGCTGTGTGTGTTCCACGTTGATAACTCATCATACGAGTCACAAATGGTCAGAGGGGGAAACAATGGTTTGGGAACACCAAGTATCACATAGCAAGCACAAGGGGCTCTAATACGTCGTGGCACAGGGTGGGGACCATGCACGATGACCAACCAAAGTAGGCATATGTCACTGACCATGACCAAATAATGTCACTAAGTAAGGTAAACGTTGACAACCCACAACACGAGTCACAAATGGTCAGGGTGGAAGGTAATGGTTTTTTAATACTAGTTATCTACTAGCAAGTACAAATACCTTCAATCTGTAGTGGCACAATGTGGCTTCAATGCACAGTGACCAACCAAAGTATGCATATGTCACTGACCATGACAAAAGAATTTCACTTCATGTGGTCAACGTTGAGAACGCATAACACAAGTCACAAATGGTCAAAGGGGAAAACAATGGGTTGGGAACACTAGTTATCAACTAGGAAGCACAAAGACCTTCTACAAGCAGTGGCACGGTATGGCTAGTGTGCAGAGTGACCAACCAAAGGATGCATACGTCACTGACTACGACCGAATAAGTCCACTATGTGTGGTCAACATTGAAAACTCATAACACGAGTCACAAATGGTCAGAGGGAGAGAAAATGGTCTGGGAAGCCTATGTATCGACTAGAAAGGACAAATAACTTCAATACGTAGTGGCACGGTGTGGCTAATATGCACACCAAACATCCAAACTAGGCATATGTCACTGATCATGACCAGAGAATTTCAATATGGGTGGTCAACGTTGACCAACCATAACAGGAGTCACAAACGGTCAGGATAGGAAACAATCCTATGGAAATATCGGCTCTCAACTACCAAGTACAACGACCTTCAGTCACTAGTAGCACGGTGTGGCTACCATGCACAATGACCGACCAAAGTAGGCATATGTACTGCCTTTGACCAGAGAAATCCGCTGTGTGTGGTCAACGTTGACAACTCATAATACGAGTCACAAATGGTCAGAGGGGGAAACAATGGTTTGGGAACACCAAGTATCACATAGCAAGCACAAGGGGCTTCAATACGTTGTGGCACAGTGTGGAGACCATGCACGATGACCAACCAAAGTAGGCATATGTCACAGACCATGACCAAATAATGTCACTAAGTGTGGTAAACTGTGACAACTCACAACACGAGTCACAAATGGTCAGGGTGGAAGGTAATGGTTTGTGAATACTAGTTATCTACTAGCAATTACAAATACCTTCAGTCTGTAGTGGCACAATGTGGCTTCAATGTACGGTGACCAACCAAAGTATGCATATGTCACTGACCATGACAAAAGAATTTCACTTCGTGTGGTCAATATTGAAAACGCATAACACCAGTCACAAATGGTCAGATGGGAAAACAATGGATTGGGAACACTAGTTATCAACTAGCACGTACAAAGACCTTCAACAAGCAATGGCACGGTATGGCTAGTGTGCACAGTGACCAACTAAAGGATGCATACGTCACTGACTACGACCGAATAAGTCCACTATGTGTGGTCAACATTGACAACTCATAACGCCAGTCCCAAATGGTCAGAGGGAGGGACAATGGTTTGGGAAGCATATGTATTGACTAGAAAGGACAAAAAACTTCAATACGTAGTGGCACGGTGTGGCTAATATGCACACCAAACAATCAAACTAGGCATATGTCACTGATCATGACCACAACATTTCAATATGGGTGGTCAACGTTGACCAACCATAACACGAGTCACAAACGGTAAGGAGAGGAAACATTGCTATGAGAATATCGGGTCTCAACTACCGAGTACAATGACCTTCAGTCATTAGTAGCACGGTGTGCCTACCATGCACAATGACCGACCAAAGTAGGCACATGTACTGCCTTTGACCAGAGAAATCCGCTGTGTGTGGTCAACGTTGACAATCCATAATACGAGTCAAAAATGGTCAGAGGGGGAAACAATGGTTTGGGAATACTTGGGATCGAATAGCAAGTACAAAGACCTTTGATAAGTGGTGGCACGGTATGGCAACCATGCACAATGACCAACCAAAATATTCTTGTGTCATTGAATATCATAAAAAGAGTTTCACTGTGTCTTGTCAACTTTCTTTCTCACGGCTGGTCAATCGCAGCAATCGTTGGTAGGTTATTGAAGCTCAAAGTTGCAAGATTCAAAACTTAGTCTGTGTCAATTATTTATGAATAAACTGAATTTGTTATCACTCATACCTTTCAAAACTACCATATAATATTACACCCCCTTGTTTTATGCCCTTTACCCATAGGAACCCTTATAATGTCATTTGGACATCATATGAACACCATGTGAGTTGGCTTAGTGCTTATAGAGTTAGATTCTGGAGCGATAGGTCCTGGGTTTGAATCCTCGTACGCGCAATATAGAATAGGCTCGCGACCTGGGGGGGGGGGGGCGGCCGTATTGTGATACCTCAACTCTACGTTTGAGCCTAAGCCGTGGGGGGGGGGGGTGGGGTGGTGTCATAATGCGGTCGCAAATCTGTCCTCCAGGTCGTCCACGGAACATCCCTCTAGGGGGCTGGGAGGGAGTATTCGAGTGAAGGCACCTACGCGTAACAAATAAACAAAAACCGACCTGGTGTCAAAGGGAGAAACCTTTTGCTATTTATTGACTAGCAAGTGCAAATACTTTCAACAACTAGTGGAACGGTGTGGCTACCATGTACAATGACCAACCAGATTAGGCATGTCCCACTTACCATGACCAAATAACGTTACTATGTGTAGTCAACGTTGACAACCCATAATATGGGTCACAAATTGTCTGAGGGGGAAACAATGAGTTGGGAACACCAAGTATCACATAGCAAGCACAAGGGGCTTCAATACGTTGTGGCACGGTGTGGAGACCATGCACGATGACCAACCAAAGTAGGCATATGTCACTGACCATGACCAAATAATGTCACTAAGTGTGGTAAAGTTTGACAACTCATAACACGAGTCACAAATGGTCAGGGTGGAATACAATGGTTTGTGCATACTAGTTATTGACTAGCAAGTACAAATACCTTCAATATGTCGTGGCACAATGTGGCTTTAATGCACAGTGACCAACCAAAGTATGCATATGTCACTAACCATGACCAACAAATTTCACTTCATGTGGTCAACGTTGAAAACACATAACACGAGTCACAAATGGTCAGAGGGGAAAACAATGGATTGGGAAGCCTATGTATTGGCTAGAAAGGACAAAGAACTTCAATACGTAGTGGCACGGTGTGGCTAACATGCACACCAAACAATCAAACTAGGCATGTGTCACTGATCATGACCACGGAATTTCAATATGGGTGTTCAACGTTGACCAACCATAACACGAGTCACGAATGGTCAGGAGGGGATACAATGCCATGAGAAGGGCGGTTCTAAACTACCAAGTACAACGACCTTCAGTCAGTAGTAGCACGGTGTCGCTACCATGCACAATGACCGACCAAATTAGGCATATGTACTGCCTTTGACCAAAGAAATCCGCTGTGTGTGGTCCACGTTGACAGCTCATAATACGAGTCACAAATGGTCAGAGGGGGAAACAATGGTTTCGGAACACCAAGTATCACATAGCAAGCACAAGGGGCTTCAATACGGTGTGTCACAGTGTGGAGACCATGCACAATGACCAACCAAAGTAGGCATATGTCACTGACCATGACCAAATAATATCACTAAGTGTGGTAAACTTTGAAAAACCACAACACGAGTCAGAAATGGTCAGGGTGGAAGGTAATGGTTTTTGAATACTAGTTATCTACTAGCAAGTACAAATACCTTCAATCTGTAGTAGCACAATGTGGCTTCAATGCACAGAGACCAACCAAAGTATGCATATGTCACTGACCATGACGAACGAATTTCACTTCATGTGGTCAACGTTGAAAACGCATAACACGACTCACAAATGGTCAGAGGGAAAACAATGGGTTGGGAACACTAGTTATCAACTAGAAGGTACAAATACCTTCACCAAGCAGTGGCACGGTATGGCTAGCGTGCATAGTGACCAACCAAAGGATGCATACGTCACTGACTACGACCGAATAAGTCCACTATGTGTGGTCAACATTGAAAACTCATAACACGAGTCACAAATGGTCATAGGGAGAGAAAATGGTCTGGGAAGCCTATGTATTGACTAGAAAGGACAAAGAACTTCGATACATAGTGGCACTGTGTGGCTAATATGCACACCAAACAACCAAACTAGGCATATGTCACTGATCATGACCAGAGAATTTCAATATGGGTGGTCAACGTTGACCAACCATAACACGAGTCACAAATAGTCAGGACAGGTAACAATGCTATGGGAATATCGGTTCTCAAGTACAAAGTACAACTACCTTCAGTAAGTGGTAGCACGGTGTGGCTACCATGCACAATGACAGACCAAAGTAGGCATATGTACTGCCATTGACCAAAGAAATCCGCTGTGTGTGGTCCACGTTGATACCTCATCATACGAGTCACAAATGGTCAGAGGGGGAAACAATGGTTTGGGAACACCAAGTATCACATAGCAAGCACAAGGGGCTTCAATACGTTGTGGCACAGTGTGGAGACCATGCACGATGAGCAACCAAAGTAGGCATATGTCACTGACCATGACCAAACAATGTCACTAAGTGTGGTAAACTTTGACAACTCACAACACGAGTCACAAATGGTCAGGGTGGAAGGTTATGGTTTGTGAATACTAGTTATCTACTAGCAAGTACAAATACCTTCAATCTGTAGTGGCACAATGTGGCTTCAATGCACAGTGACGAACCAAAGTATGCACATGTCACTGACCATGACGAAAGCATTTCACTTCATGTGGTCAACGTTGAAAACACATAACACGAGTCACAAATGGTCAGAGGGGAAAACTATGGGTTGGGAACACTAGTTATCAACTAGGAAGTACAAAGACCTTCAACAAGCAGTGGCACGGTATGGCTAGCGTACACAGTGACGCACCAAAGGATGCATACGTCACTGATTACGACCGAATAAGTCCACTATGTGTGGTCAACATCGACAACTCATAACACGAGTCACGAATGGTCAAAGGGAGAGAAAATGGTTTGGGAAGCCAATGTATTGACTAGAAAGGACAAAAAACTTCAATACGTAGTGGCACAGTGTGGCTAGTATGCACACCAAACAACCAAACTAGGCATATGTCACTGATCATGACCAGAGATTTTCAATATGGGTGGTCAACATTGACCAACCATAACACGAGTCACAAACAGTCAGGACAGGTAACAATGCTATGGGAATATCGGTTCTCAACTACCAAGTACAACGACCTTCAGTCAGTAGTAGCTCGGTGTGGCTACCATGCACAATGACCGACCAAAGTAGGCATATGTACTGCCTTTGACCAAAGAAATCCGCTGTGTGTGGTCAACGTTGACAACTCATAATACGAGTCACAAATGGTCAGAGGGGGAAACAATGGTTTGGGAACACCAAGTATCACATAGCAAGCACAAGGGGCTTCAATACGTTGTGGCACAGTGTGGAGACCATGCACGATGAGCAACCAAAGTAGGCATATGTCACTGACCATGACCAAAGAATTTCACTTCATGTGGTCCACGTTGAAAACACATAACACGAGTCACAAATGGTCAGAGGGGAAAACAATGGATTGGGAAGCCTATGTATTGGCTAGAAAGGACAAAGAACTTCAATTCGTAGTGGCACGGTGTGGCTAATATGCAAACCAAACAATCAAACTAGGCATATGTCACTGATCATGACCAGAGAATTTCAATATGGGTGGTCAACGTTGACCAACCATGACACGAGTCAGAAACGGCGAGGATAGGAAACAATGCTATGGGAATATCGGCTCTCAACTACCAAGTACAACGACCTTCAGTCAGTAGTAGCACGGTGCGGCTACCATGCACAATGACCGACCAAAGTAGGCATATGTACTGCCTTTGACCAAAGAAATCCGCTGTGTGTGGTCAACGTAGACAACTCATAATACGAGTCACAAATGGTCAGAGGGGGAAACAATGGTTTGGGAACACCAAGTATCACATAGCAAGCACAAGGGGCTACAATACGCTGTGGCACAGGGTGGAGACCATGCACGATGACCAACCAATGTAGGCATATGTCACTGACCATGACCAAATAATGTCACTAAGTGTGGTGAATGTTGACAACCCACAAAACGAGTCACAAATGGTCAGGGTGGAAGGTAATGGTTTTTGAATACTAGTTATCTACTAGCAAGTACAAATACCTTCAATCTGTAGTGGCACAATGTGGCTTCAATGCACAGTGACCAACCAAAGTATGCATATGCCACTGAACATGACGAAAGAATTTCATGTCATGTGGTCAACGTTGAGAACGCTTAACACGAGTCACAAATGGTCAAAGGGGAAAACAATGGGTTGGGAACACTAGTTATCAACTACAAAGTAAACAGACCTTCAACAAGCAGTGGCACGGTTTGGCTAGTGTGCACAGTGACCAACCAAAGGATGCATACATCACTCACTACGACCGAATAAGTCCACTATGTTTGGTCAACATTGAAAACTCATAACACGGGTCACAAATGGTTAGAGGGAGAGAAAATGGTCTGGGAAGCCTATATATTGACTAGAAAGGACAAATAACTTCAATACGTAGTGGCACGGTGTGGCTAATATGCACACCAAACATCCAAACTAGGCATATGTCATTGACCATGACTAGAGAATTTCAATATGGGTTGTCAACGTTGACCAACCATAACACGAGTCACAAACGGTCAGGATAGGAAACAATGCTATGGGAATATCGGTTCTCAACTACCAAGTACAACGACCTTCAGTCAGTAGTAGCATGGTGTGGCTACCATGCACAATGACCGACCAAAGTATGCATATGCACTGCCTTTGACCAGAGAAATCCGCTGTGTGTGGTCAACGTTGACAACTCATTATACGAGTCACAAATGGTCAGAGGGGGAAACAATGGTTTGGGAACACCAAGTATCACATAGCAAGCACAAGGGGCTTCAATACGTTGTGGCACAGTGTGGAGACCATGCACGATGACCAACCAAAGTAGGCATATGTCACTGACCATGACCAAATAATTTCACTAAGTGTGGTCAACTGTGACAACTGACAACACGAGTCACAAATGGTCAGGGTGGAAGGTAATGGTTTGTGAATACTAGTTATCTACTAGCAAGTTCAAATACCTTCAGTCTGTAGTGGCACAATGTGGCTTCAATGCACAGTGACCAACCAAAGTATGCATATGTCACTGACCATGACGAAATAATTTCACTTCATGTGGTCAATATTGAAAACGCATAACACGAGTCACAAATGGTCAGAGGGGAAAACAATGGTTTGGGAACACTAGTTATCAACTAGCACGTACATAGACCTTCAACAAGCAGTGGCACGGTATGGCTAGTGTGCACAGTGACCAACTAAAGCATGCATACGTCACTGACTACGATCGAATAAGTCCACTATTTGTGGTCAACATTGACAACTCATAACGCCAGTCCCAAATGGTCAGAGGGAGAGACAATGGTTTGAGAAGCATATGTATTGACTAGAAAGGATGAAGAACTTCAATACGTAGTGGCACGATGTGGCTAATATGCACACCAAACAATCAAACTAGGCATATGTCACTGAACATGACCACAAAATTTCAATATGGGTGGTCAACGTTGACCAACCATAACACGAGTCACAAACTGTAAGGAGAGGAAACAATGCTATGAGAATATCGGTTCTAACTACCTAGTACAATGACCTCCAGTCAGTAGTAGCACGGTGTGCCTACCATGCACAATGACCGACCAAAGTAGGCATATGTACTGCCTTTGACCAGAGAAATCCGCTGTGTGTGGTCAACGTTGACATCTCATAATACGAGTCACAAATGGTCAGAGGGGGAAACAATGGTTTGGGAATACTTGGGATCGACTAGCAAGTACAAATACCTTTGATAAGTGGTGGCACGGTATGGCTACCATGCACAATGACCAACCAAAATATTATTGTGTCATTGAATATCATAAAAAGAGTTTCACTGTGTCTTGTCAACTTTCCTTCTCACGGCTGGTCAATCGCAGCAATCGGTGATAGGTTATTCAAGCTCAAAGTTGACAAGACACAGCGAAACTCTTTTTATGATATTCAATGACACAGTAATATTTTGGTTGGTCATTGAATATCATAAAAAGAGTTTCACTGTGTCTTGTCAACTCTCCTTCTCACGGCTGGTCAATCGCAGCAATCGGTGATAGGTTATTCAAGCTCAAAGTTGCAAAATTCAAAACTTAGTCTGCGTCAATTATTTATGAATAAACTGAATTTGGTATCATTCATACCTTTGAAAACTACCCTATAATATTACACCCCCTTATTCTATGCCCTTTCCCCATAGGAACCCTTATAATGTCATGTGGACATCATATGAACACCATGTGAGTTGGCTTAGTGCTTACAGAGTTATAGTCTAGAGTGATAGGTCATGGGCTTGCATCCTCGTACGCGCAATATATAATAGGCTCGCGATCGGGGGGGGGGGGGGACGGCCGTGTTGTGATACCTCAACTCTACCTTCAAGCCTACGCCGTGGGGGGGTAGGGGGGTGTCATAATGCGGTCGCAAATCTGTCCTCCAGGTCGTCCACGGAACATCCCTCTAGGGGGGTGGGAGGGAGTATTCCAGTGAAGGCACCTACGCGTAACAAAAAAACAAAAACAAACCTGGTTTCAAAGGGACAAACCTTTTGCTATTTATTGACTAGCAAGTGCAACTACTTTCAACAAGTGACTACAATGACCAACCAGATTAGGCATGTGCCACTTACCATGACCAAATAACTTTACTATGTGTAGTCAACGTTGACAACCCATAATATGGGTCACAAATTGTCCGAGGGGGAACCAATGAGTTGGGAACACCAAGTATCACATAGCAAGCACAAGGAGCTTCAATACGTTGTGGCACAGTGTGGAGACCATGCACGATGACCAACCAAAGTAGGCATATGTCACTGACCATGACCAAATAATATCACTAAGTGTGGTAAACTTTGACAACTCACAACACGAGTCACAAATGGTCAGGGTGGAAGGTAATGGTTTGTGAATACTAGTCATCTACTAGCAAGTACAAATACCTTCAATATGTAGTGGCACAATGTGGCTTCAATGCATAGTGACCAACCAAAGTATGCATATGTCACTAACCATGACGAACAAATTTCACTTCATGTGGTCAACGTTGAAACGCATAACATGAGTCACAAATGGTCAGAGGGGAAAACAATGGACAGGGAAGCCTATGTATTGGCTAAAAGGACAAAGAACTTCAATACGTAGTGGCACGGTGTGGCTAATATGCACACCAAACAATCAAACTAGGAATATGTCAATGCACAGTGACCAACCAAAGTATGCATATGTCACTAACCATGACCACATGAAGTTTCACTTCATGTGGTCAACGTTGAAAATGCATAACACGAGTCACAAATGGTCAGAGGGGAAAACAATGGACTGGGAAGCCTATGTACTGGCTAAAAAGGACAAAGAACTTCAATATGTAGTGGCACGGTGTGGCTAATATGCACACCAAACAATCAAACTAGGAATATGTCACTGATCATGACCAGAGAATTTCAATATGGATGGTCAACGTTGACCAACCATAACATGAGTCACAAACGGTCAGGAGAGGAAACAATGCTATGAGAATATCGGTTCTCAACTACCAAGTACAATGACCTTCAGTCAGTAGTAGCACGGTGTGGGTACCATGCACAATGACTGACCAAAGTAGGCATATGTACTGCCTTTGACCAAAGAAATCCGTTGTGTGTGGTCAACGTTGACAACTCATAATACGAGTCAAAAATTGTCAGATGGGGAAACAATGGTTTGGGAACACCAAGTATCACATGGCAAGCACAAGGGGCTTCAATACGTCGTGGCACAGGGTGGAGACCATGCACGATGACCAACCAAAGTAGGCATATGTCACTGACCATGACCAAATAATGTCACTAAGTGTGGTAAACGTTGACAACCCACAACACGAGTCACAAATGGTCACGGTGGAAGGTAATGGTTTTTGAATAGTAGTTATCTACTAGCAAGTAGAAATACCTTCAGTCTGTAGTGGCACAATGTGGCTTCAATGCACACTGACCAACCAAAGTATGCATATGGCACTAACCATGACGAACAACTTTCACTTCATGTGGTCAACGTTGAGAACGCATAACACGAGTCACAAACGGTCAGGACAGGAAACAATGCTATGAGAATATCGGTTCTCAACTACCAAGTACAACGACCTTCAGTCACTAGTAGCACGGTGTGGCGACCATGCACAATGACCGACCACAGTAGGCATATGTACTGCCTTTGACCAAAGAAATCCGCTGTGTGTGGTCCACGTTGATAACTCATCATACGAGTCACAAATGGTCACGGTGGAAGGTAATGGTTTTTGAATAGTAGTTATCTACTAGCAAGTAGAAATACCTTCAGTCTGTAGTGGCACAATGTGGCTTCAATGCACACTGACCAACCAAAGTATGCATATGGCACTAACCATGACGAACAACTTTCACTTCATGTGGTCAACGTTGAGAACGCATAACACGAGTCACAAACGGTCAGGACAGGAAACAATGCTATGAGAATATCGGTTCTCAACTACCAAGTACAACGACCTTCAGTCAGTAGTAGCACGGTGTGGCTACCATGCACAATGACCGACCAAAGTAGGCATATGTACTGCCTTTGACCAAAGAAATCCGCTGTGTGTGGTCCACGTTGATACCTCGTCATACGCATCACAAATGGTCAGAGGGGGTAACAATGGTTTGGGAACACCAAGTATCACATAGCAAGCACAAGGGGCTTCAATACGTTGTGGCACAGTGTGGAGACCATGAACGATGACCAACCAAAGTAGGCATATGTCACTGACCATGACCAAATAATATCACTAAGTGTGGTAAACTGTGACAACTCACAACACGAGTCACAAATGGTCAGGGTGGAAGGTAATGGTTTGTGAATACTAGTTATCTACTAGCAAGTAGAAATACCTTCAGTCTGTAGTGGCACAATGTGGCTTCAATGCACAGTGACCAACCAAAGTATGCATATGTCACTGACCATGACAAAGGAATTTCACTTCATGTGGTCAATATTGAAAACGCATAACACGAGTCACAAATGGTCAGAGGGGAAAACAATGGATTGGGAACACTAGATATTAACTAGCACGTACAAAGACCTTCAACAAGCAGTGGCACAGTATGGCTAGTGTGCACACTGACCAACCAAAGGATGCATACGTCACTGACTACGACCGAATAAGTCCACTATGTGTGGTCAACATTGAAAACTCATAACACGAGTCGCAACTGGTCAGAGGGAGAGAAAATGGTCTGGGAAGCCTATGTATCGACTAGAAAGGACAAATAACTTCAATACGTAGTGGCACGGTGTGGCTACTATGCACACCAAACATCCAAACTAGGTATATGTCACTGATCATGACCAGAGAATTTCAATATGGGTTGTCAACGTTGACCAGCCATAACACGAGTCACAAACGGTCAGGATAGGAAACAATGCTATGGGAATATCGGTTCTCAACTACCAAGTACAACGACCTTCAGTCAGTAGTAGCACGGTGTGGCTACCATGCACAATGACCGACCAAAGTATGCATATGTACTGCCTTTGACCAGAGAAATCCGCTGTGTGTGGTCAACGTTGACAACTCATAATACGAGTCACAAATGGTCGGAGGGGGAAACAATGGGTTGGGAACACCAAGTATCACATAGCAAGCACAAGGGGTTTCAATACATTGTGGCACGGTGTGGAGACCATGCACGATGACCAACCAAAGTAGGCATATGGCACTGACCATGACCAAATAATATCACTAAGTGTGGTAAACTTTGACAACTCACAACACGAGTCACAAATGGTCAGGGTGGAAGGTAATGGTTTGTGAATACTAGTTATCTACTAGCAAGTACAAATACCTTCAATATGTAGTGGCACAATGTGGCTTCAATGCACAGTGACCAACCAAAGTATGCATATGTCACTAACCATGACCACATGAAATTTCACTTCATGTGGTCAACGTTGAAAACGCATAACACGAGTCACAAATGGTCAGAGGGGAAAAAATTGGACTGGGAAGCCTATGAATTGGTTAAAAAGGACAAAGAACTTCAATACGTAGTGGCACGGTGTGGCTAATATGCACACCAAGCAATCAAACTAGGAATATGTCACTGATCATGACCAGAGATTTTCAATATGGATGGTCAACGTAGACCAACCATAACATGAGTCACAAACGGTCAGGACAGGAAACAATGCTATGAGAATATCGGTTCTCAACTACCAAGTACAATGACCTTCAGTCAGTAGTAGCACGGTGTGGCTACCATGCACAATGACCGACCAAAGTAGGCATATGTACTGCCTTTGACCAAAGAAATCCGCTGTGTGTGGTCAACGTTGACAACTCATAATACGAGTCAAAAATTGTCAGAGGGGGAAAGAATGGTTTGGGAACACCAAGTATCACATAGCAAGCACAAGGGGCTTCAATACGTCGTGGCACAGGGTGGAGACCATGCACGATGACCAACCAAAGTAGGCATATGTCACTGACCATGACCAAATAATGTCACTAAGTGTGGTAAACGTTTACAACCCACAACACGAGTCACAAATGGTCACGGTGGAATGTAATGGTTTTTGAATACTAGTTATCTACTAGCAAGTACAAATACCTTCAATCTATAATGGCACAATGTGGCTTCAATGCACTGTGACCAACCAAAGTATGCATATGTCACTGACCATGACGAAAGAATTTCACTTCATGTGGTCAACGTTGAGAACGCATAACACAAGTCACAAATGGTCAAAGGGGAAAGCAATGGGTTGGGAACACTAGTTATCAACTAGGAAGTACAAAGACATTCAACAAGCAGTGGCACGGTATGGCTAGTGTGCACAGTGACCACCCAAAGGATGCATACGTCACTGACTAGGACCGAATAAGTCCACTATGTGTGGTCAACATTGAAAACTCATAACACGAGTCACAAATGGTCAGAGGGAGAGAAAATGGTCTGGGAAGCCTATGTATCGACTAGAAAGGACAAATAACTTCAATAAGTAGTGGCACGGTGTGGCTAATATGCACACCAAACATCCAAACTAGGCATATGTCACTGATCATGATCAGAGAATTTCAATATGGGTGGTCAACGTTCACCAACCATAACACGAGTCACAAACGGTCAGGACAGGTAACAATGCTATGGGAATATCGGTTCTCAACTACCAAGTACAACGACATTCAGTCAGAAGTAGCACGGTGTGGCTACCATGCACAATGACCAACCAAAATAGGCATATGTACTGCCTTTGACCAAAGAAATCCGCTTTGTGTGGTCCACGTTGATACCTCATCATACACGTCACAAATGGTCATAGGGGGAAACAATGGGTTGGGAACACCAATTATCACATAGCAAGCACAAGGGGCTTCAATACGTTGTGGCACAGTGTGGAGACCATGCACGATGACCAACCAAAGTAGGCATATGTCACTGACCATGACCAAATAATGTCACTAAGTGTGGTAAACTTTGACAACTCACAACACGACTCACAAATGGTCAGGATGGAAGGTAATGGTTTGTGAATACTAGTTATCTACTAGCAAGTACAAATACCTTCAATCTGTAGTAGCACAATGTGGCTTCAATGCACAGTGACCAACCAAAGGATGCATACGTCACTGACTACGACCGAATAAGTCCACTACGTGTGGTCAACATTGAAAACTCATAACACGAGTCACAAACAGTCAGGACAGGTAACAATGCTATGGGAATATCGGTTCTCAACTACCAAGTACAACGACCTTCAGCCAGTAGTAGCACGGTCTGGCTACCATGCACAATGACCGACCAAAGTAGGCATATGTCACTGACCATGACCAAATAAGGTCACTAAGTGTGGTAAACTTTGACAACTCACAACACGACTCACAAATGGTCAGGATGGAAGGTAATGGTTTGTGAATACTAGTTATCTACTAGCAAGTACAAATACCTTCAATCTGTAGTAGCACAATGTGGCTTCAATGCACAGTGACCAACCAAAGGATGCATACGTCACTGACTACGACCGAATAAGTCCACTACGTGTGGTCAACATTGAAAACTCATAACACGAGTCACAAACAGTCAGGACAGGTAACAATGCTATGGGAATATCGGTTCTCAACTACCAAGTACAACGACCTTCAGCCAGTAGTAGCACGGTCTGGCTACCATGCACAATGACCGACCAAAGTAGGCATATGTACTGCCTTTGACCAAAGAAATCCGCTGTGTGTGGTCCACGTTGACAACTCATAATACGAGTCACAAATGGTCAGAGGGGGAAACAATGGTTTGGGAACACCAAGTATCACAAAGCATGCACAAGGGGTTTCAATACGTTGTGGCACAGTGTGGAGACCATGCACGATGACCAACCAAAGTAGGCATATGTCACTGACCATGACCAAATAATGTCACTAAGTGTGGTAAACTTTGACAACTCACAACACGACTCACAAATGGTCAGGATGGAAGGTAATGGTTTGTGAATACTAGTTATCTACTAGCAAGTACAAATACCTTCAATTTGTAGTGGCACAATGTAGCTTCAATCCACAGTGACCAACCAAAGTATGCATATGTCACTGACCATGACGAAATAATTTCACTTCATGTGGTCAACGTTGAAAACGCATAACACGAGTCACAAATGGACAGAGGGGAAAACAATGTGTTGGGAACACTAGTTATCAACAAGGAAGTACAAAGACCTTCAACAAGCAGTGGCACTGTATGGCTAGCGTGCACAGTGACTAACCAAAGGATGCATACATCACTGACTACGACCGAATAAGTCCCATATGTGTGGTCAACATTGACAACTCATAACACGAGTCACAAATGGTCAGAGGGAGAGAAAATGGTTTGAGAAGCCAATGAATTGACTAGAAAGGACAAACTTCAATACGTAGTGGCACGGTGTGGCTAATATGCACACCAAACAACCAAACTAGGCATATGTCACTGATCATGACCAGAGAATTTCAATATGGGTGGTCAACGTTGACCAACCATAACACGAGTCACAAACGGTCAGGACAGGAAGCAATGCTATGGAATATCGGTTCTCAACTACCAAGTAGAAATACCTTCAGTCAGTGGTAGCACGGTGTGGCTACCATGCACAAAGACCAACCAAAGTAGGCACATGTACTGCCTTTGACCAAAGAAATCCGCTGTGTGTGGTCCACGTTGACAACTCATAATACGAGTCACAAATGGTCAGAGGGGGAAACAATGGTTTGGGAACACCAAGTATCACATAGCAGGCACAAGGGGCTTCAATACGTTGTGGCACAGTGTGGAGACCATGCACGATGACCAACCAAAGTAGGCATATGTCACTGACCATGACCAAATAATGTCACTAAGTGTGGTAAACTTTGACAACTCACAACACGAGTCACAAATGGTCAGGGTGGAAGGTAATGGTTTGTGAATACTAGTTATCTACTAGCAAGTACAAATACCTTCANACGTTGACAACTCATAATACGAGTCACAAATGGTCAGAGGGGGAAACAATGGTTTGGGAACACCAAGTATCACATAGCAGGCACAAGGGGCTTCAATACGTTGTGGCACAGTGTGGAGACCATGCACGATGACCAACCAAAGTAGGCATATGTCACTGACCATGACCAAATAATGTCACTAAGTGTGGTAAA
The DNA here is from genome assembly GCA_023375785.1 of Penium margaritaceum. Classification (NCBI taxonomy): domain Eukaryota; kingdom Viridiplantae; phylum Streptophyta; class Zygnematophyceae; order Desmidiales; family Peniaceae; genus Penium; species Penium margaritaceum. Next base: position 221,722 of record SZWC01000223.1, on the reverse strand, counting down.
CTTTGACAACTCACAACACGAGTCACAAATGGTCAGGGCGGAAGGTAATGGTTTTTGAATACTAGTTATCTACTAGCAAGTACAAATACCTTCAATCTGTAGTAGCACAATGTGGCTTCAATGCACAGTGACCAACCAAAGTATGCATATGTCACTGACCATGACGAACGAATTTCACTTCATGTGGTCAACGTTGAAAACGCATAACACGACTCACTATGGTCAGAGGGGAAAACTATGGGTTGGGAACACTAGTTATCAACTAGAAGGTACAAAGACCTTCAACAAGCAGTGGCACAATATGGCTAGCGTGCACATTGACCAACCAAAGGATGCATACGTCACTGACTACGACCGAATAAGTCCACTATGTGTGGTCAACATTGAAAACTCATAACACGAGTCACAAATGGTCAGAGGGAGAGAAAATGGTCTGGGAAGCCTATGTATTGACTAGAAAGGAAAAAGAACTTGAATACGTACTGGCACGGTGTGGCTAATATGCACACCAAACAACCAAACTAGGCATATGTCACTGATCATGACCAGAGAATTTCAATATGGGTTGTCAACGTTGATCAACCATAACACGAGTTACAAACGGTCAGGATAGGAAACAATGCTATGGGAATATTGGTTCTCAATTACCAAGTACAACGACCTTCAGTCAGTAGTAGCACGCTATGGCTACCATGCACAATGACCGACCAAAGTAGGCATATGTATTGCATTTGACCAAAGAAATCCTCTGTGTGTGGTCAACGTTGACAACTCATAATACGAGTCACAAATGGTCATAGGGGGAAACAATGGTTTGGGAACATCAAGTATCACATAGCAAGCACAAGGGGCTTTGATACGTTGTGGCACAGTGTGGAGACCATGCACGATGACCAACCAAAGTAGGCATATGTCACTGACCATGACCAAATAATATCACTAGGTGTGGTCAACTTTGACAACTCACAAGACAAGTCACAAATGGTCAGGGTGGAAGGTAATAGTTTCTGAACACTAGTTATCTACTAGCAAGTACAAATACCTTCAATATGTAGTGGCACATTGTGGCTTCAATGCACAGTGACCAACCAAAGTATGCATATGTCACTAACCATGACGAACAAATTCCACTTCATGTGGTCAATGTTGAAAACGCATAACACCAGTCACAAATGGTCAGAGGGGAAAACAATGGCTTGGGAAGCCTATGTATTGGCAAGAAAGACAAAGAAATTCAATACGTAGTGGCATGGTGTGGCTAATATGCACACCAAACAATCAAACTAGGAATATGTCACCGATCATGACCAGAGAATTTCAATATGGGTGGTCAACGTTGACCAACCATAACACGAGTCACAAACGGTCAGGAGAGGAAATAATGCTATGAGAATATCGGTTTTCAACTACCAAGTACAACGACCTTCAGTCAGTAATAGCACGGTGTGGCTACCATGCACAATGACCGACCAAAGTAGGCATATGTACTGCCTTTGACCAAAGAAATCTGCTGTGTGTGGTCCACGTTGATAACTCATCATACGAGTCACAAATGGTCAGAGGGGGAAACAATGGTTTGGGAACACCACGTATCACATAGCAAGCACAAGGGGCTTCAATAAGTTGTGGCACGGTGTGGAGACCATGCACGATGACCAACCAAAGTAGGCATATGTCACTGACCATGACCAAATAATGTCACTAAGTGTGGTAAACTTTGACAACTCACAACACGAGTCACAAATGGTCAGGGTGGAAGGTAATGGTTTGTGAATACTAGTTATCTACTAGCAAGTACAAATACCTTCAATCTGCAGTGGCACAATGTGGCTTCAATGCACAGTGACCAACCAAAGTATGCATATGTCACTAACCATGACGAACAAATTTCACTTCATGTGGTCAACGTTGAAAACGNTTGGGAACACCAAGTATCACATAGCAAGCACAAGGGGCTTCAATACGTTGTGGCACGGTGTGGAGACCATGCACGATGACCAACCAAAGTAGGCATATGTCACTGACCATGACCAAATAATGTCACTAAGTGTGGTAAACTTTGACAACTCACAACACGAGTCACAAATGGTCAGGGTGGAAGGTAATGGTTTGTGAATACTAGTTATCTACTAGCAAGTACAAATACCTTCAATATGTAGTGGCACAATGTGGCTTCAATGCATAGTGACCAACCAAAGTATGCATATGTCACTGACCATGACGAAAGAATTTCACTTCATGTGGTCAACGTTGAAAACGCATGACACGAGTCACAAATGGTCAGACGGGAAAACAATGGGTTGGGAACACTAGTTATCAACTAGGAAGTACAAAGACCTTCAACAAGCAGTGGCACGGTATGGCTAGCGTGCACAGTGACCAACCAAATGATGCATACGTCACTGACTACGACCGAATAAGTCCACTATGTGTGGTCAACATTGACAACTCATAACACGATTCACAAATCGTCAGAGGGAGAGACAATGGTTTGGGAAGCCTATGTATTGACTAGAAAGGACAAAGAACTTCAATACGTAGTGGCATGGTGTGGCTAATATGCAATCAAACAACCAAACTAGGCATATGTCACTGATCATGACCAGAGAATTTCAATATGGGTGGTCAACGTTGACCAACCATAACACGAGTCACAAACAGTAAGGACAGGTAACAATGCTATGGGAATATCGGTTCTCAACTACCAAGTACAACGACCTTCAGTCAGTAGTAGCACGGTGTGGCTACCATGCACAATGACCGACCAAAGTAGGCATATGTACTGCCTTTGACCAAAGAAATCCGTTGTGTGTGGTCAACGTTGACAACTCATAATACGAATCACAAATGGTCAGAGGGGGAAACAATGGTTTGGGAACACCAAGTATCACATAGCAAGCACAAGGGGCTTCAATACATTGTGGCACAATGTGGAGACCATGCACGATGACCAACTAAAAGAGGCATATGTCACTGGCCATGACCAAATAATGTCACTAAGTGTGGTAAACTTTGACAACTCACAACACGAGTCACAAATGGTCAGGGTGGAAGGTAATGGTTTGTGAATACTAGTTATCTACTAGCAAGTACAAATACCTTCCATCTGTAGTGGCACAATGTGGCTTCAATGCACAGTGATCAACCAAAGTATGGATATGTCACTAACCATGACGAACAAATTTCATTTCATGTGGTCAATGTTGAAAACGCATAACACCAGTCACAAATGGTCAGAGGGGAAAACAATGGATTGGGAAGCCTATGCATTGGCTAGAAAAGGACAAAGAACTTCAATACGTAGTGGCACGGTGTGGCTAATATGCACACCAAACAATCAAACTAGGAATATGTCACTGATCATGACCAGTGAATTTCAATATGGGTGGTCAACGTTGACCAACCATAACACGAGTCACAAACGGTCAGGAGAGGAAACAATGCTATGAGAATATCGGTTCTCAAATACCAAGTACAACGACCTTCAGTCAGTAGTAGCACGGTGTGGCTACCATGCACAATGACCGACCAAAGTAGGCATATGTACTGCCTTTGACCAAAGAAATCCGCTGTGTGTGGTCCACGTTGATAGCTCATCATACGAGTCAGAAATGGTCAGAGGGGGAAACAATGGCTTGGGAACACCACGTATCACATAGCAAGCACAAGGGGCTTCTGTACGTTGTGGCACGGTGTGGAAACCATGCACGATGACCAACCAAAGTAGGCATATGTCACTGACCATGACCAAATAATGTCACTAAGTGTGGTAAACTTTGACAACTCACAACACGAGTCACAAATGGTCAGAGGGGGAAACAATGGCGTGGGAACACCACGTATCACATAGCAAGCACAAGGGGCTTCTGTACGTTGTGGCACGGTGTGGAAACCATGCACGATGACCAACCAAAGTAGGCATATGTCACTGACCATGACCAAATAATGTCACTAAGTGTGGTAAACTTTGACAACTCACAACACGAGTCACAAATGGTCAGGGTGAAAGGTAATGGTTTGTGAATACTAGTTATCTACTAGCAAGTATAAATACCTTCAATCCGTAGTGGCACAATGTGGCTTCAATGCACATTGACCAACCAAAGTATGCATATGTCTCTGACCATGACGAAAGAATTTCACTTCATGTGGTCAACGTTGAAAACGCATAACACGAGTCACAAATGGTCAGAGGGGAAAACTATGGATTGGGAACACTAGTTATCAAGTAGGAAGTACAAAGACCTTCAACAAGCAGTGGCACGGTATGGCTAGCGTGCACAGTGACTAACCAAAGGATGCATACGTCACTGACTACGACTGAATAAGTCCACTATGTGTGGTCAACATCGACAACTCATAACACGAGTCACAAATGGTCAGAGGGAGAGACAATGGTTTGGGAAGCCTGTGTATTGACTAGAAAGGACAAATGACTTCAAGACGTAGTGGCACGATGTGGCTAATATGCACACCAAACAACCAAACTAGGCATATGTCACTGATCATGACCAGAGAATTTCAATATGGGTGGTCAACGTTGACCAACCATAACACGAGTCACAAACATTCAGGACAGGTAACAATGCTATGGGAATATTGGTTCTCAACTACCAAGTACAACGACCTTCAGTCAGTAGTAGCACGGTGTGGCTACCATGCACAATGACCGACCAAAGTAGGCATATGTACTGCCTTTGACCAAAGAAATCCGCTGTGTGTGGTCCACGTTGATAACTCATCATACGAGTCACAAATGGTCAGAGGCGGAAACAATGGTTTGGGAACACCAAGTATCACATAGCAAGCACAAGGGGCTTCAATACGTTGTGGCACAGTGTTGAGACCATGCACGATGACCAACCAAAGTAGGCATATGTCACTGACCATGACCAAATAATGTCACTAAGTGTGGTAAACTTTGACAACTCACAACACGAGTCACAAGTGGTCAGGGTGGAAGGTAATGGTTTGCGAATACTAGTTATCTACTAGCAAGTACAAATACCTTCAATCTGTAGTGGCACAATGTGGCTTCAATGCACAGTGACCAACCAAAGCATGCATATTTCACTGACCATGACGAAAGAATTTCACTTCATGTGGTCAACCTTGAAAACACATAACACGAGTCACAAATGGTCAGAGGGGAAAACAATGGGTTGGCAACACTAGTTATCAACTAGGAAGTACAAAGACCTTCATCAAGCAGTGGCACGGTATGGCTAGCGTGCACAGTGACCAACCAAAGGATGCATACGTCACTGACTACAACCGAATAAGTCCACTATGTGTGGTCAACATCGACAACACATAACACGAGTCACAAATGGTCAGAGGGAGAGAAAATGGTTTGGGAAGCCAATGTATTGACTAGAAAGGACAAATAACTTCAATACGTAGTGGCACGGTGTGGCTAATATGCACACCAAACAACCAAACTAGGCACATGTCACTGATCATGACCATAGAATTTCAATATGGGTGGTCAACGTTGACCAACCATAACACGAGTCACAAACAGTCAGGACAGGTAACAATGCTATGGGAATATCGGTTCTCAACTACCTAGTACAACGACCTTAAGTCAGTAGTAGCACGGTGTGGCTACCATGCACAATGACCGACCAAAGTAGGCATATGTACTGCCTTTGACCAAAGAAATCCGCTGTGTGTGGTCAACGTTGACAACTCACAACACGAGTCACAAATGGTCAGGGTGGAAGGTAATGGTTTGTGAATACTAGTTATCTACTAGCAAGTACAAATACCTTCAATCTGTAGTGGCACAATGTGGCTTCAATGCACAGTGACCAACCAAAGTATGCATATGTCACTGACCATGAGTAAAGAATTTCACTTCATGTGGTCAACGTTGAAAACGCATAACACGAGTCACAAATGGACAGAGGGGAAAACAATGGGTTGGGAACACTAGTTATCAACGAGGAAGTACAAAGACCTTCAACAAGCAGTGGCACGATATAGCTAGCATGCACAGTGACCAACCAAAGGATGCATACGTCACTGACTACGACCGAATAAGTCCACTATGTGTGGTCAACATCGACAACACATAACACGAGTCACAAATGGTCAGAGGGAGAGAAAATGGTTTGGGAAGCCAATGTATTGACTAGAAAGAACAGATAACTTCAATACGTAGTGGCACGGTGTGGCTAATATGCACACCAAACAACCAGACTGGGCATATGTCACTGATCATGAGCAGAGAATTTCAATATGGGTGGTCAACGTTGACCAACCAGAACACGAGTCACAATCAGTCAGGACAAGAAACAATGCTATGGGAATATCGGGTCTCAACTACCAAGTAAAACGACCTTCAGTCAGTAGTAGCACGGTGTGGCTACCATGCACAATGACCGATCAAAGTAGGCATATGTACTGCCTTCGACCAAAGAAATCCGCTATGTGTGGTCAACGTTGACAACTCATAATACGAGTCACAAATGGTCAGAGGGGGAAACAATGGTTTGGGAACACCAAGTATCACATAGCAAGCACAAGGGGCTTCAATACGTTGTGGCACAGTGTGGAGACCATGCACGATGACCAACCAAAGTAGGCATATGTCACTGACCATGACCAAATAATGTCACTAAGTGTGGTAAACTGTGACAACTCACAACACGAGTCACAAATGGTCAGGGTGGAAGGTAATGGTTTGTGAATACTAGTTATCTACTAGCAAGTACAAATACCTTCAAT
>SZWC01000223.1:183506-207674 GCA_023375785.1 Penium margaritaceum | reverse complement strand
TTGACAACTCATAATACGAGTCACAAATGGTCAGAGGGGGAAACAATGGTTTGGGAACACCAAGTATCACATAGCAAGCACAAGGGGCTTCAATACGTTGTGGCACAGTGTGGAGACCATGCACGATGACCAACCAAAGTAGGCATATGTCACTGACCATGACCAAATAATATCACTAAGTGTGGTAAACGTTGACAACCCACAACACGAGTCACAAATGGTCAGGGTGGAAGGTAATGGTTTGTGAATACTAGTTATCTACTAGCAAGTACAAATACCTTCAATCTGTAGTGGCACAATGTGGCTTCAATGCACAGTGACCAACCAAAGTATGCATATGTCACTGACCATGACGAAAGAATTTCACTTCATGTGGTCAACGTTGAAAACGCATAACACGAGTCACAAATGGACAGAGGGGACAACAATGGGGTGGGAACACTAGTTATCAACGAGGAAGTAGAAAGACCTTCAACAAGCAGTGGCACGGTATGGCTAGCGTGCACAGTGACCAACCAAAGGATGCATACGTCACTGACTACGACCGAATAAGTCCACTATGTGTGGTCAACATTGACAACTCATAACACGAGTCACAAATAGTCAGAGGGAGAGAAAATGGTTTGGGAAGCCAATGTATTGACTAGAAAGGACATATAACTTCAATACGTAGTGGCACGGTGTGGCTAATATGCACATCAAACAGCCAAACTGGGCATATGTCACTGATCATGACCAGAGAATTTCAATATGGGTGGTCAACGTTGACCAACCAGAACACGAGTCACAAACAGTCAGGATAGGAAACAATGCTATGGGAATATCTGTTCTCAACTACCAAGTACAACGACCTTCAGTCAGTAGTAGCACGGAGTGGCTACCATGCACAATGACCGACCAAAGTAGGCATATGTACTGCCTTTCACCAAAGAAATCCGCTGTGTGTGGTCAACATTGACAACTCATGATACGAGTCACAAATGGTCAGAGGGGGAAACAATGGTTTGGGAACACCAAGTATCACATAGCAAGCACAAGGGGCTTCAATACGTTGTGGCACAGGGTGGAGACCATGCACGATGACCAACCAAAGTAGGCATATGTCACTGACCATGACCAAATAATGTCACTAAGTGTGGTCAACGTTGACAACTCATAATACAAGTCCCAAATGGTCAGAGGGGGAAACAATGGTTTGGGAACACCAAGTATCACATAGCAAGCACAAGGGGCTTCAATACGTTGTGGCACAGGGTGGAGACCATGCACGATGACCAACCAAAGTAGGCATATGTCACTGACCATGACCAAATAATGTCACTAAGTGTGGTCAACGTTGACAACTCATAATACAAGTCCCAAATGGTCAGAGGGGGAAACAATGGTTTGGGAACACCAAGTATCACATAGCAAGCACAAGGGGCTTCAATACGTTGTGGCACAGGGTGGAGACCATGCACGATGACCAACCAAAGTAGGCATATGTCACTGACCATGACCAAATAATGTCACTAAGTGTGGTCAACGTTGACAACTCATAATACAAGTCCCAAATGGTCAGAGGGGGAAACAATGGTTTGGGAACACCAAGTATCACATAGCAAGCACAAGGGGCTTCAATACGTTGTGGCACAGGGTGGAGACCATGCACGATGACCAACCAAAGTAGGCATATGTCACTGACCATGACCAAATAATGTCACTAAGTGTGGTCAACGTTGACAACTCATAATACAAGTCCCAAATGGTCAGAGGGGGAAACAATGGTTTGGGAACACCAAGTATCACATAGCAAGCACAAGGGGCTTCAATACGTTGTGGCACAGGGTGGAGACCATGCACGATGACCAACCAAAGTAGGCATATGTCACTGACCATGACCAAATAATGTCACTAAGTGTGGTCAACGTTGACAACTCATAATACAAGTCCCAAATGGTCAGAGGGGGAAACAATGGTTTGGGAACACCAAGTATCACATAGCAAGCACAAGGGGCTTCAATACGTTGTGGCACAGGGTGGAGACCATGCACGATGACCAACCAAAGTAGGCATATGTCACTGACCATGACGAAAGAATTTCACTTCATGTGGTCAACGTTGAAAACGCATGATACGAGTCACAAATGGTCAGGGTAGAAGGTAATGGTTTGTGAATACTAGTTCTCTACTAGCAAGTTCAAATACCTTCAATCTGTAGTAGCACAATGTGGCTTCAATGCACAGTGACCAACCAAAGGATGCATACGTCACTGACTACGACCGAATAAGTCCACTATGTGTGGTCAACATCGACAACTCATAACACGAGTCACACATGGTCAGAGGGGGAGGAAATGGTTTGGGAAGCCTATGTATTGACTAGAAAGGAAAAATAACGCCAATACATAGTGGCACGGTGTGGCTAATATGCACACCAAACAACCAAACTAGGCATATGTCACTGATCATGACCAGAGAATTTCAATATGGGTGGTCAACGTTGACCAACCATAACACGAGTCACAAACGGTCAGGACAGAAAGCAATGCTATGGAATATCGGCTCTCAACTACCAAGTACAAATACCTTCAGTCAGTAGTAGCATGGTGTGGCTACCATGCACAATGACCAACCAAAGTAGGTACATGTACTGCATTTGACCAAAGAAATCCGCTGTGTGTGGTCAACGTTGACAACTCATAATACAAGTCACAAATGGTCAGAGGGGGAAACAATGGTTTGGGAACACCAAGTATCACATAGCAAGCAAAAGGGGCTTCAATACGTTGTGGCACAGTGTGGAGACCATGCACGATGACCAACCAAAGTAGGCATATGTCACTGACCATGACCAAATACTGTCACTAAGTGTGGTAAACTTTAACAACTCACAACACGAGACACAAATGGTCAGGTTGGAAGGTAAAGGTTTGTGAATACTAGTTATCTACTAGCAAGTACAAATACCTTCAATCTGTAGTAGCACAATGTGGCTTCAATGCACAGTGACCAACCAAAGTATGCATATGTCACTGACCATGATGAAAGAATTTCACTTCATGTGGTCAACGTTGAAAACGCATAACACGAGTCACAAATGGTCAGAGGGGAAAACAATGGGTTGGGAACACTAGTTATCAACTAGGAAGTACAAAGACCTTCAACAAGCAGTGGCACGGTATGGCTAGCGTGCACAGTGACCAACCAAAGGATGCATACGTCACTGACTACGACCGAATAAGTCCACTATGTGTGGTCAACATTGACAACTCATAACACGAGTCACACATGGTCAGAGGGAGAGAAAATGGTTTGGGAAGCCTATGTATTGACTAGAAAGGACAAATAACTTCAATACGTAGTGGCACGGTGTGGCTAACATGCACACCAAACAACCCAACTAGGCATATGTCACTGACCATGACCAAATAATGTCACTAAGTGTGGTAAACGTTGACAACCCACAACACGAGTCACAAATGGTCAGGGTGGAAGGTAATGGTTTTTGAATACTAGTTATCTACTAGAAAGTACAAATACCTTCAATCTGTAGTAGCACAATGTGGCTTCAATGCACAGTGACCAACCAAAGTATGCATATGTCACTGACCATGAAGAAAGAATTTCACTTCATGTGGTCAACGTTGAAAACGCATAACACGAGTCACAAATGGTCAGAGGGGAAAACAATGGGTTGGGAACACTAGTTATCAACTAGGAAGTACAAAGACCTTCAACATGCAGTGGCACGGTATGGCTAGCGTGCACAGTGACCAACCAAAGGATGCATACGTCACTAACTACGACCGAATAAGTCCACTATGTGTGGTCAACACTGACAACTCATAACACGAGTCACAAATGGTCAGAGGGAGAGAAAATGGTTTGGGAAGCCTATGTATTGACTAGAAAGGACAAATAACTTCAATACGTAGTGGCACGGTGTGGCTAACATGCACACCAAACATCCCAACTATGCATATGTCACTGATCATGACCAGAGAATTTCAATATGGGTGGTCAACGTTGACCAACCATGACACGAGTCACAAACGGTCAAGACAGGAAACAATGCTATGGGAATATTGGTTCTCAACTACCAAGTACAACGAACTTCAGTCAGTAGTAGCACGGTGTGGCTACCATGCACAATGACCGACCAAGGTAGGCATATGTACTGCCGTTGACCAAAGAAATCCGCTGTGTGTGGTCAACGTAGACAACTCATAATACGAGTCACAAATGGTCAGAGGGGGAAACAATGGTTTGGGAACACCAAGTATCACATAGCAAGCACAAGGGGCTTCAATAAGTTGTGGCACAGTGTGGAGACCATGCACGATGACCAACCAAAGTAGGCATATGTCACTGACCATGACCAAACGATGTCACTAAGTGTGGTAAACTGTGACAACTCACAACACGAGTCACAAATGGTCAGGGTGGAAGGTAATGGTTTGTGAATACTAGTTATCTACTAGCAGGTACAAATACCTTCAGTCTGTAGTGGCACAATGTGGCTTCAATGCACAGTGACCAACCAAAGTGTGCATATGTCACTGACCATGACGAAAGAATTTCACTTCATGTGGTCAATATTGAAAACGCATAACACAAGTCACAAATGGTCAGAGGGGGAAACAATGGATTGGGAACACTAGTTATCAACTAGCACGTACAAAGACCTTCAACAAGCAGTGGCACGGTATGGTTAGCGTGCACAGTGACCAACCAAAGGATGCATACGTCACTGACTACGACCGAATAAGACCACTATGTGTGGTCAACATTGACAACTCATAACGCCAGTCCCAAATGGTCAGAAGGAGAGACAATGGTTTGAGAAGCATATGTATTGACTAGAAAGAATAAAGAACTTCAATACGTAGTGGCACGGTGTGCCTAATATGCATACCAAACAATCAAACTAGGCATATGTCACTGATCATGACCACAAAATTTCAATATGGATGTTCAACGTTTACCAACCATAACACGAGTCACAAACGGTAAGGAGAGGAAACAATGCTTTGAGAATATCGGTTCTCAACTACCAAGTACAATGACCTTCAGTCAGTAGTAGCACGGTGTGCCTACCATGCACAATGACCGACCAAAGTAGGCATATGTACTGCCTTTGACCAGAGATATCCGCTGTGTGTGGTCAACGTTGACAACTCATTATACGAGTCACAAATGGTCAGAGGGGGAAACAATAGTTTGGGAATACTTGGGATCGACTATCAAGTACAAAGACCTTTAATAAGTGGTGGCACGGTATGGCTACCATGCACAATGACCAACCAAAATATTCTTGTGTCATTGAATATCATAAAAAGAATTTCACTGTGTCTTGTCAACTTTCCTTCTCACGGCTGGTCAATCGCAGCAATCGTTGATAGGTTATTCAAGATCAAAGTTGCAAAATTCAAAACATAGTATGCGTCAATTGTTTATGAAAAAACTGAATTTGTTATCATTCATACCTTTGAACACTACCCTATAATATTACACCCCCTTGTTTTATGCCCTTTACCCATAGGAACCCTTATAATGTCATTTGGACATCATATGAACAGTGAGTTGGCTTAGTGCTTATAGAGTTAGATTCTGGAGCGATAGGTCCTGGGTTTGAATCCTCGTACACGCAATATAGAATAGGCTCGTGACCTGGGGGGGGGGGCGGCCGTGTTGTGATACCTCAACTCAACCTTTGAGCCTAAGCCGTGGGGGGGTAGGGGGGGTGTCATAATGCGGTCGCAAATCTGTCCTCCAGGTCGTCCACGGAACATCCCTCTAGGGGGGTGGGAGGGAGTATTCCAGTGAAGGCACCTACGCGTAACAAATGAACAAAAACCGACGTGGTGTCAAAGGGAGAAACCTTTTGCTATTTTTTGACTAGCAAGTGCAACTACTTTCAACAAGCAGTGGAACGGTGTGGCTACCATGTACAATGACCAACCAGATTAGGCATGTGCCACTTACCATGACCAAATAAGTTTACTATGTGTAGTCAATGTTGACAACCCATAATATGGGTCACAAATTGTCGGAGGGGGAACCAATGAGTTGGGAACACCAAGTATCACATAGCAAGCACAAGGGCCTTCAATACGTTGTGGCACGGTGTGGAGACCATGCATGATGACCAACCAAAGTGGGCATATGGCACTATCCATGACCAAATAATATCACTAAGTGTGGTAAACTTTGACAACTCACAACACGAGTCACAAATGATCAGGCTGGAAGGTAATGGTTTGTGAATACTAGTTATCTACTAGCAAGTACAAATACCTTAAATATGTAGTGGCACAATTTGGCTTCAATGCACAGTGACCAACCAAAGTATGCATATGTCACTAACCATGACGAACAAATTTAACTTCACGTGGTCAATGTTGAAAACGCATAACACGAGTCACAAATGGTCAGAGGGGAAAACAATGGACTGGGAAGCCTATGTATTGGCTAAAAAGGACAAAGAACTTCAATACGTAGTGGCACGGTGTGGCTAATATGCACACCAAACAATCAAAGTAGGAATATGTCATTGATCATGACCAGAGAATTTCAATATGGGTGGTCAACGTTGACCAACCATAACATGAGTCACAAACGGTCAGGAGAGGAAACAATGCTATGAGAATATCGGTTCTCAACTACCAAGTACAACGACCTTCAGTCAGTAGTAGCATGGTGTGGCTACCATGCACAATGACCGACCAAAGTAGGCATATGTACTGCCTTTTACCAAAGAAATCCGCTGTGTGTGGTCAACGTTGACAACTCATAATACGAGTCACAAATAGTCGGATGGGGAAACAATGGTTTGGGAACACCAAGTATCACATAGCAAGCACAAGGGGCTTCAATACATCGTGGCACAAGGTGGAGACCATGCACGATGACCAACCAAAGTAGGCATATGTCACTGACCATGACCAAATAATGTCACTAAGTGTGGTAAACGTTGACAACCCACAACACGAGTCACAAATGGTCAGGGTGGAAGGTAATGGATTTTGAATACTAGTTATCTACTAGCAAGTACAAATACCTTCAATCTGTAGTGGCACAATGTGGCTTCAATGCACAGTGACCAACCAAAGTATGCATATGTCACTGACCATGACGAAAGAATTTCACTTCATGTGGACAACGTTGAAAACGCATAACACGAGTCACAAATGGTCAGAGGGAGAGACAATGGTTTGGGAAGCCTATGTATTGACTAGAAAGGACAAATAACTTCAATACGTAGTGGCACGGTGTGGCTAATATGCACACCAAATAACCAAACTAGGCATATGTCACTAATCATGACCAGAGAATTTCAATATGGGTGGTCAATGTTGACCAACCATAACACGAGTCACAAACAGTCAGGACAGGTAACAATGCTATGGGAATATCGGTTCTCAACAACCAAGTACAACGACCTTCAGTCAGTAGTAGCACGGTGTGGCTACCATGCACAATGACCGACCAAAGTAGGCATATGTACTGCCTTTGACCAAAGAAATCCGCTGTGTGTGGTCCACGTTGACACCTCATCATACGAGTCACAAATGGTCAGAGGGGGAAACAATGGTTTGGGAACACCAAGTATCACATAGCAAGCACAAGAAGCTTCAATACGTTGTGGCACAATGTGGAGACCATGCACGATGAGCAACCAAAGTAGGCATATGTCACTGACCATGACCAAATAATGTCACTAAGTGTGGTAAACTTTGACAACTAACAACACGAGTCACAAATGGTCAGGGTGGAAGGTAATGGTTTGTGAATACTAGTTATCTACTAGAAAGTACAAATACCTTCAATCTCTAGTGGCACAATGTGGCTTCAATGCACAGTGACCAACCAAAGTATGCATATGTCACTGACCATGCCGAAAGAATTTCACTTCATGTGGACAACGTTGAAAACGCATAACACGAGTCACAAATGGTCAGAGGGGAACACTAGTTATCAACTAGGAAGTACAAAGACCTTCAACAAACAGTGGCACGGTATGGCTAGCGTGCACAGTTACCAACCAAAGGATGCATACGTCACTGATTACGACCGAATAAGTCCACTATGTGTGGTCAACATCGACAACTCATAACACGAGTCACAAATGGTCAGAGGGAGAGAAAATGGTTTGGGAAGCCAATGTATTGACTAGAAAGGACAAATAACTTCAATACGTAGTGGCACGTTGTGGTGAATATGCACACCAAACAACCAAACTAGGCATATGTCACTGATCATGACCAGAGAATTTCAATATGTGTGGTCAACGTTGACCAACCATAACACCAGTCACAAACAGTCAGGACAGGTAACAATGCAATGGGAATATCGGTTCTCAACTACCAAGTACAACGACCTTCAGGCAGTAGTAGCACGGTGTGGCTACCATGCACAATGACCGACCAAAGTAGGTATATGTACTGCCTTTGACCAAAGAAATCCGCTGTGTGTGGTCAACGTTGACAACTCATAATACGAGTCACAAATGGTCAGAGGGGGAAACAATGGTTTGGGAACACCAAGTATCACATAGCAAGAACAAGGGGCTTCAATACGTTGTGGCACAGTGTGAAGACCATGCACGATGACCAACCAAAGTAGGCATATGTCACTGACCATGACCAAATAATGTCACTAAGTGTGGTAAACTTTGACAACGCACAACACGAGTCACAAATGGTCAGGGTGGAAGGTAACGGTTTGTGAATACTAGTTATCTACTAGCAAGTACAAATACCTTCAATCTGTAGTGGCACAATGTGGCTTGAATGCACAGTGACCAACCAAAGTATGCATATGTCACTAACCATGACGAACAAATTTCACTTCATGTGGTCAATGTTGAAAACGCATAACACCAGTCACAAATGGTCAGAGGGGAAAACAATGGATTGGGAAGCGTTTGTATTGGCTAGAAAGGACAAAGAACTTCAATACGTAGTGGCACGGTGTGGCTAATATGCACACCAAACAATCAAACTAGGAATATGTCACTGATCATGACCAGAGAATTTCAACATGGGTGGTCAACGTTGACCAACCATAACACGAGTCACAAACGTTCAGGAGAGGAAACAATGCTATGAGAATATCGGTTCTCAAATACCAAGTACAATGACCTTCAGTCAGTAGTAGCACGGTGTGGCTACCATGCACAATGACCGACCAAAGTAGGCATATGTACTGCCTTTGACCAAAGAAATCCGCTGTGTGTGGTCCACGTTGATAACTCATCATACGAGTCAGAAATGGTCAGAGGGGGAAACAATGGTTTGGGAACACCACGTATCACATAGCAAGCACAATGGGCTTTAGTACGTTGTGGCACGGTGTTGAGACCATGCACAATGACCAACCAAAGTAGGCATATGTCACTAACCATGACCAAATAATGTCACTAAGTGTGGTAAACTTTGACAACTCACAACACGAGTCACAAATGGTCAGGGTGGAAGGTAATGGTTTGTGAATACTAGTTATCTACTAGCAAGTACAAATACCTTCAATCTGTAGTGGCACAATGTGGCTTCAATGCACAGTGACCAACCAAAGGATGCATACGTCACAGACTACGACCGAATAAGTCCACTATGTGTGGTCAACATTGACAACTCATAACACGAGTCACAAATGGTCAGAGGGAGAGACAATGGTTTGGGAAGCCTATGTATTGACTAGAAATGACAAAGAACTTCAATACGTAGTGGCATGGTGTGGCTAATATGCACACCAAACAACCAAACAAGGCATATGTCACTGATCATGACCAGAGAATTTCAATATGGGTGGTCAACGTTGACCAACCATAACACGAGTCACAAACAGTCAGGACAGGTAACAATGCTATGGGAATATTGGCTCTCAACTACCAAGTACAACAGCCCTCAGTAAGTAGTAGCACGGTGTGGCTACCATGCACAATGACCGACCAAAGTAGGCATATGTACTGCCTTTCACCAAAGAAATCCGCTGTGTGTGGTCCACGTTGATACCTCATCATACGAGTCACAAATGGTCAGAGGGGGAAACAATGGTTTGGGAACACCAAGTATCACATAGCAAGCACAAGGGGTTTCAATACGTTGTGGCACAGTGTGGAGACCATGCACTATGAGCAACCAAAGTAGGCATATGTCACTGACCATGACCAAACAATGTCACTAAGTGTGGTGAACTTTGACAACTCACAACACGAGTCACAAATGGTCAGGGTGTAAGGTAATGGTTTGTGAATACTAGTTATCTACTAGCAAGGACAAATACCTTCAATCTGTACTGGCACAATGTGGCTTCAATGCATAGTGACCAACCAAAATATGCATATGTCACTGACCATGCCGAAAGAATTTCACTTCATGTGGTCAACGTTGAAAACGAATAACACAAGTCACAAATGGTCAGAGGGGAAAACTATGCGTTGGGAACACTAGTTATCAACTAGGAAGTACAAAGACCTTCAACAAGCAGTGGCACGGTATGGCTAGCGTGCACAGTGACCAACCAAAGGATGCATACATAACTGATTACGACCGAACAAGTCCACTATGTGTGGTCAACATCAACAACTCAAAACACGAGTCACAAATGGTCAGAGGGAGAGAAAATGGTTTAAGAAGCAAATGTATTGACTAGAAAGGACAAATAACTTCAATACGTAGTGGCACGGTGTGGCTAATATGCACACCAAACAACCAAACTAGGCATATGTCACTGATCATGGCCAGAGAATTTCAATATGGGTGGTGAACGTTGACCAACCAGAACACGAGTCACAAACAGTCAGGACAGGAAACAATGCTATGGGAATATCAGTTCTCAACTACCAAGTACAACGACCTTCAGTCAGTAGTAGAACGGTGTGGCTACCATGCACAATGACCGACCAAAGTAGGCATATGGACTGCCTTTGACCAAAGAAATCCGCTGTGTGGTCAACGTTGACAACTCATAATACGAGTCACAACTTTTCAGGGGGGGAAACAATGTTTTGGGAACACCAAGTATCACATAGCAAGCACAATGGGGCTTCAATACGTTGTGGCACAGTGTGGAGACCATGCACGATGACCAACCAAAGTAGGCATATGTCACTGACCATGACCAAATAATGTCACTAAGTGTGGTAAACTTTGACAACTCACAACACGAGTCACAAATGGTCAGAGGGAAAGACGATGGTTTGGGAAGCCTATGTATTGACTAGAAAGGACAAAGAACTTCAATACGTAGTGGCACGGTGTGGCTAATATGCACACCACACAACCAAACTAGGCATATGTCACTGATCATGACCAGAGAATTTCAATATGGGTGGTGAACGTTGACCAACCAGAACACGAGTCACAAACAGTCAGGACAGGTAACAATGCTATGGGAATATCGGTTCTCAACTACTAAGTACAACGACCTTCAGTCAGTAGTAGCACGGTGCGGCTACCATGCACAATGACCGACCAAAGTAGGCATATGGACTGCCGTTGACCAAAGAAATCCGCTGTGTGTGGTCCACGTTGATACCTCATCATACGAGTCACAAATGGTCAGGGGGGAAGGTAATGGTTTGTGAATACTAGTGATCTACTAGCAAGTACAAATACCTTTAATCTGTAGTGGGACAATGTGGCTTCAATGCACAGTGACCAACCAAAGTATGCATATGTCACTGACTACGACCAAATCAGTCCACTATGTGTGGTCAACATTGGCAACTCATAACACGAGTCACAACTGGTCAGAGGGAAAGACGATGGTTTGGGAAGCCTATGTATTGACTAGAAAGGACAAAGAACTTCAATACGTAGTGGCACGGTGTGGCTAATATGCACACCACACAACCAAACTAGGCATATGTCACTGATCATGACCAGAGAATTTCAATATGGGTGGTGAACGTTGACCAACCAGAACACGAGTCACAAACAGTCAGGACAGGTAACAATGCTATGGGAATATCGGTTCTCAACTACTAAGTACAACGACCTTCAGTCAGTAGTAGCACGGTGCGGCTACCATGCACAATGACCGACCAAAGTAGGCATATGGACTGCCGTTGACCAAAGAAATCCGCTGTGTGTGGTCCACGTTGATACCTCATCATACGAGTCACAAATGGTCAGAGGGGAAAACAATGGGTTGGGAACACTAGTTATCAACTAGGAAGTACAAAGACCTTCAACAAGCAGTGGCACGGTATGGCTAGCGTGCATAGTGACCAACCAAAGGATGCATACGTCACTGTCTACGACCGAATAAGTCCACTATGTGTGGTCAACATTGACAACTCATAACACGAGTCACAAATGGTCAGAGGGAAAGACGATGGTTTGGGAAGCCTATGTATTGACTAGAAAGGACAAAGAACTTCAATACGCAGTGGCACGGTGTGGCTAATATGCACACCAAACAACCAAACTAGGCATATGTCTCTGATCATGACCAGAGGATTTCAATATGGGTGGTCAACGTTGACCAACCGTAACACGAGTCACAAACAGTCAGGACAAGTAACAATGCTATGGGAATATCGGTTCTCAACTACCAAGTACAACGACCTTCAGTCAGTAGTAGCACGGTGCGGCTACCATGCACAATGACCGACCAAAGTAGGCATATGTACTGCCTTTGACCAAAGAAATCCGCTGTGTGTGGTCCACGTTGACAACTCATCATACGAGTCACAAATGGTCAGAGGGGGAAACAATGGTTTGGGAACACCAAGTATCACATAGCAAGCACGAGGGGCTTCAATACGTTGTGGCACAATGTGGAGACCATGCACGATGACCAACCAAAGTAGGCATATATCACTGACCATGACCAAATAATGTCACTAAGTGTGGTAAACTTTGACAATTCACAACACGAGTCACAAATGGTCAGGGTTGAAGGTAATGGTTTGTGAATACTAGTTATCTACTAGCAAGTACAAATACCTTCAATCTGTAGTGGAACAATGTGACTTCAATGCACAGTGAACAACCAAAATATGCATATGTCACTGACCACGACGAAAGAATTTCACTTCATGTGGTCAACGTTGAAAACGCATAACAAGAGTCACAAATGGTCAGAGGGAAAAACAATGGGTTGGGGACACTAGTTATCAACTAGGAAGTACAAAGACCTTCAACAAGCAGTGGCACGGTATGGCTAGCGTGCACAGTGACCAACCAAAGGATGCATACGTCACTGACTACGACCGAATAAGTCCACTATGTGTGGTCAACATTGACAACTCATAACACGAGTCACAAATGGTCAGAGGGACAGAAAATGGTTTGGGAAGCCTATGTATTGACTAGAAAGGACAAATAACTTCAATACGTATTGGCACGGTGTGGCTAACATGCACACCAAACAACCCAACTAGGCATATGTCACTGATCATGACCAGAGAATTTCAATGTGGGTGGTCAACGTTGACCAACCATGACACGAGTCACAAACGGTCAGGACAGGAAACAATGCTATGGGAATATCGGTTCTCAACTACTAAGTACAACGACCTTCAGTCAGTAGTAGCACGGTGTGGCTACCATGCACAATGACCGACCAAAGTATGCATATGTACTGCCGTTGACCAAAGAAATCCGCTGTGTGTGGTCAACGTAGACAACTCATAATACAAGTCACGAATGGTCAGAGGGGGAAAGAATGGTTTGGGAACACCAAGTATCACATAGCAAGCACAAGGGGCTTCAATACGTTGTGGAACAGGGTGGAGACCATGCAGGATGACCAACCAAAGTAGGCATATGTCACTGACCATGACCAAATAATGTCACCAAGTGTGGTAAAACGTTGACAACCCACAACACGAGTCACAAATGGTCAGGGTGGAAGGTAATGGTTTTTGAATACTAGTTATCTACTAGAAAGTACAAATACCTTCAATCTGTAGTGGCACAATGTGGCTTCAATGCACAATGACCAACCAAAGTATGCATATGTCACTGACCATGACGAAAGAATTTCACTTCATGTGGTCAACGTTGAGAACGCATAACACGAGTCACAAATGGTCAAAGGGGAAAACAATGGGTTGGGAACACTAGTTATCAACTAGGAAGTACAAAGACCTTCAACAAGCAGTGGCACGGTATGGCTAGTGTGCACAGTGACCAACCAAAGGATGCATACGTCACTGACTACGACCGAATAAGTCCACTACGTGTGGTCAACATTGAAAACTCATAGCACGAGTCACAAATGGTCAGAGGGAGAGAAAATGGTCTGGGAAGCCTATGTATCGACTAGAAAGGACAAATAACTTCAATACGTAGTGGCACGGTGTGGCTAATATGCACACCAAACATCCAAACTAGGCATATGTCACTGATCATGACCAGAGAATTTCAATATGGGTGGTCAACGTTGACCAACCATAACACGAGTCACAAACGGTCAGGATAGGAAACAATGCTACGGGAATATCGGTTCTCAACTACCAAGTACAACGACCTTCAGTCAGTAGTAGCACGGTGTGGCTGCCATGCACAATGACCGACCAAAGTAGGCATATGAACTGCCTTTGACCAGAGAAATCCGCTGTGTGTGGTCAACGTTGACAACTCATAATACGAGTCACAAATGGTTAGAGGGGGAAACAATGGTTTGGGAACACCAAGTATCACATAGCAAGCACAAGGGGCTTCAATGCATTGTGGCACAGTGTGGAGACCATGCACGATGACCAACCAAAGTAGGCATATGTCACTGACCATGACCAAATAATGTCACTAAGTGTGGTAAACTGTGACAACTCACAACACGAGTCCCAAATGGTCAGGGTGGAAGCTAATGGTTTGTGAATACTAGTTATCTACTAGCAAGTACAAATACCTTCAGTCTGTAGTGGCACAATGTGGCTTCAATGCACAGTGACCAACCAAAGTATGCATATGTCACTGACCATGACGAAAGAATTTCACTTCATGTGGTCAATATTGAAAACGCATAACACCAGTCACAAATGGTCAGAGGGAAAAACAATGGATTGGGAACACTAGTTATCAACTAGCACGTACAAAGACCTTCAACAAGCAGTGGCACGGTATGGCTAGCGTGCACAGTGACCAACCAAAGGATGCATACGTCACAGACTACGACCGAATAAGTCCACTATGTGTGGTCAACATTGACAACTCATAACGCCAGTCCCAAATGGTCAGAGGGAGAGACAATGGTTTGAGAAGCATATGTATTGACTAGAACGGACAAAGAACTTCAATACGTAGTGGCACGGTGTGGCTAATATGCACATAAAACAATCAAACTAGGCATATGTCACTGATCATGACCACAAAATTTCAATATGGGTGGTCAACGTTGACCAACCATAACACGAGTCACAAACGGTAAGGAGAGGAAACATTGCTATGAGAATACCGGTTCTCAACTACCAAGTACAATGACCTTCAGTCATTAGTAGCACGGTGTGCCTACCATGCACAATGACCGACCAAAGTAGGCATATGTACTGCCTTTGACCAGAGAAATCCGCTGTGTGTGGTCAACGTTGACAACTCATAATACGAGTCACAAATGGTCAGAGGGGGAAACAATGGTTTGGGAATACTTGGGATCGACTAGCAAGTACAAAGACCTTTGATAAGTGGTGGCACGGTATGGCTACCATGCACAATGACCAACCAAACTATTCTTGTGTCATTGAGTATCATGAAAAGAGTTTCACTGTGTCTTGTCAACTTTCCTTCTCACGGCTGGTCAATCGCAGCAATCATTGATAGGTTATTCAAGCTCAAAGTTGCAAAATTCAGAACTTAGTCTGCGTCAATTGTTTATGAATAAACTGAATTTGTTATCATTCATACCTTTGAAAACTACCCTATAATATTACACCCCCTTATTTTATGCCCTTTACCCATAGGAACCTTTATAATGTCATTTGGACAACATATGAACACCATGTGAGTTGGCTTACTGCTTATAGAGTTAGATTCTGGAGCGATAGGTCCTGGGTTTGAATCCTCGTACGCGCAATATAGAATAGGCTCGCGACCTGGGGGGGAGGAGGGGCGGCCGTGTTGTGATACCTCAACTCTACCTTCGAGCCTAAGCCGTGGGGGGGTAGGGGGGGTGTCATAATGCGGTCGCAAATCTGTCCTCCAGGTCGTCCACGGGACATCCCTCTACGGGGGGTGTGAGGGAGTATTCCAAGGTGTACCGCGTGGCTGCCGTTGACGCGGGACACGTCTGGCTGGAAGGGCCGGTTGGGTTCAGTAAGCGGAGCTACCCGGCCACCGAGTTCGTCCTGCTGCCCACGGCCTGGCAGACACACATACCAGGAACGGGTGGGGAGCTTCCCCTGCTCAAGGAGTGCAAGGGCTCGAGGGGATGGCATGCGGAGGAGGTGTTGGAGCGGTGTGAGGCTCAGGTGTCGGAGCAAGAGGAGGCATGGAGCCAGGAACCTCAGGAAGATGAACCGACGGACGGCTCCGATGTCCAGGAGGTGTCCGCTGGGGAGGTACATGCGGGACAGGGACGGCAAAGGGAGGAGCAAGGAGGCCAGCAGTAGCAGGAACATCCGGAACGACCAGGGCCGTCGGGGTCACAGCAAACCGCAGTGGAGAAGAAACCCCTAAGACACCTGCCGCTGCTCCGCGGAGAAGCGCACCCATGAGCCCCCGCGACCTGGCCAACTACACAGGCCCCTGCACAATATGTGGGGAAAACCTGCCAAAGGCATCACTCCTGAAGGTCTTCTGCCGCGTCTGTGGCCAGCCAGCGCACCAGAGGCTGGCCGAGAGCTGCATTGGGCTAAACCGCACATGTCTGAACTGCCTCAAGGAGGGTCAAGAGTAGGAAGCGGAGTAGAAGAAAAGGGGGGTAACGGGGCCGGCCCAGATGCAGGAGGAAGAGAGGCACGCGGGAGATGGGATCCGGAGGAAGAGGAGGAGGAGGAGGAGAAAGAGGAAGAGCAGGCAGGGACACGGCAAGGATCCCGCACGGTCTCAGGCACCACCATGCGGCAATGGCAGATGGAAGGCCTGGTGGTGGCAGCGGTGCAGGCTCGGAAGGAGAAGGAAAGCAAAACATGCACCCAGTGTGGGCACCAATGGGGCAGGACGGTGCAGGACTGTGAAGGATGTCATTGAAAATATGTCACAAGTGCCTGGAACAGCCGCAAAATGAAAAAGGGGTACGCATCGGACCAAAGAAATGCAGGCAGTATCGTCGAGAAGCCAAACGTCAGCAGGGAACACGGAAGCCACCGCGGGTAACCACAGAGGGGGAAGAACTGGACTCGGAAGACGAGGAAGAGCAAGACTAACCCAGAGCAGCCGTGGAGAGTTGCCCCACCTGTGTCAAGGCGGTCGGCAAGGGTGAGCACTGCCTCCAATGCAACTGGATGGCCCATCAAGGTTGCCCTGTTACAGGCAGCTCGGATTGGGCGGGACAGTGCCACAAGTGAGTGGGGATGGCCGCCATGGAAGAAGGGGCCATGCTGTCCTATGATGAAGACACCTTGGCTCCGGTCTGCGGGGCATGCACGGAGGACTTGATAGGGTTCGGCATGCCTTGCGGAATGTGCAAAACAATGTGCCACCTGCAGTGTGGGGTGCGCGGGAAGGAGAGCATTTGGACCTGCAGCAGTTGTCGCGGCAAGACACAGAAGATCAAGTTCTATTCTCCAACAAACGCTCTTGCACTGGAGACAACTGCCGTGGACAGCTCGAAGGGATAGTCTATCGCTGTGAGCACTGCGGAGGCATTGCACATGAGCACTGCACCGCGGAGGTGGGGCGGAGCAACGAAGGCAATAAAATCTACCGATGCTCGAGTTGCAGGAAATACGAGCGTGTACCACACTGCTCCACATGCAAGCAGCTGGTCACCGCACCCACGATGGAAGCACGGTGCGAAGGGTGCAGACTCTTCGTCCACGATGAGTGCGCGGAGAGGCTCTAGAGGAAGGGAGGTACCGTGAAGAAATGCTGCAGACCATGTCAGGAACAGAACCGTCCCAGGCCCTGGAAACACTTCAAGCGAATAACTCACTGAAAGACTTTGGGGCAGAGTCTTACCAAAAGGGGGGGTTGGGGGCATCAGTGTCAACCGCACTTCAGCTGCAGCTCCGCGGGAAAAGATCCATCCGCGGAAAGAGCATGGGCAGGCTAAGATCCGCACACAGAATGCTGGCTCACGTGGACACGGTTGAGCGAAGGGTAGCGCGGAATCCAGGGCAGGGTGTCTGTAGCGGTTTCTCTACAGCTAAGCGCATAAACTAGAAGAAAAGGCGGGAGGCAACAACAAGAAATCTGGGGTACAAAGAGATCAAGGACGAGCTGCGGCAAGACCCAAGATTACTGACAAGATGCAGGCAAAGTCAACGGATGAACCGCGCAATCAGGGGAGAAGCACCCAATCAGCATGAATAACCAAGCATCAATCACGGGGGAACCCCTGGAACGTACCACGGAATACGCAGATTCAAGGAAGAATACAAAGACCGTGTGCACGAGCCGTGGATGAAGGAGATCGTTAGTAGATGATATGGTGTATTTGAGGACGAGACCCGCGGGGCATAGCCGCACTGCGTGGAGTCCAAGTAGAAGGAAAGGGATATAGTGTGTCAGGGACGAGACCGACGGTGTGTAGTCACACTGTGCAGAGTCCCAAGTAGATAAGACAGAGGACACTAGCACGAGACAGCTCAGTCTTGCATGCCTTTCTGAGGAACACTCCACCTCCATGTACTCTGCCAACTTCATCTAAGACATTCAGCCGCTCTCGTTGCTCACTATCCCACTGCCCCCGTGCCTTCTGTAACTCTTGGAATCCTGCCCGCGGATTGCAAAATTGCGTGCATGAATAACCAAAAGTCCGAGTGAAGTGAACTGCCGGCGGTGCCTTCGCTTGCACATGCCCACGAAACAAGGGTTCCACGGAGAGGAGCTGGAAGCCACACGGTGGCGGCTCTCGTGTGGCAAGGAGTGGACCGCGGAGTGTCATTCATCGATGAGGTTTGTGCACAGAGATTCCGGCCTTCAGTCCGCAGAACTGCAAGTAGCTAGGGGTTGGGGTCCCGCGATTCCGCTACATGTCTAGGTAGAGCTGTGGTAGTAGTGAGAAGTGCATGATCCATGGATCACGCGGTGTCAGGTTCGCATGGAGAAAGCTAGAGGCGCGGCAAAATTGGGGGTATCACTCCACCTCTGACCGTTTGTGACTCATATTTTGCGTTGCTAACGCTGACCAAACACAGCGGATTTCTTTGGTCAAATGTAGTACATATGCCTCCTTTGGTCGGTCATTGTGCATGGTAGTGACTCTGTGCTTATACTAAATGAAGGTCGCTGTACTTGCTAGATGAGAACTGATACTCACATACCATTGTTTCCCCCTCTGGCCGTTTGTGACTCGTGTTATGGTTGGTGAATGTTGACCACCCATATTGGAATTCTTTCATCATGGTCGGTGACATATGCCTAGTTTGGTTGTTTGGTGTGCATAGTAGCCACACCGTGCCACTACGTATTGAAGTTCTTTGTCCTTTCTAGTTGATACATAGGGTTCCCAAACCATTGTGTCTCCCTCTGACCATTTGTGACTCGTGTTATGAGTTGTCAACGTTGACCATACATAGTGGACGTCTTCGGTCATAGTCAGTGACGTGTGCATCCTTTGGTTGGTCACTGTGCACGCTAGCCACACCGTGCCACTACTTGTTGAAAATCTTTCTACTTGCTAGTTGATAACTAGTGTTCCTAAACCATGGTTTCCCCCACTGACCATTTGTGACTCGTGTTATGAGTTCTCAACGTTGACCACGCACTGTGAAATCCGTCTGGCCATGGTTTGCGATATATGCCTACTTTGGTTTGTCACTGTACATGGTTACCACGCCGTGTCATTACGTATCGAAGGTCTTTGTGCTTTCTTGTTCGCAGCTAGTATTCCCAAACCATTGTTAGCCCCCTCTGACTATCTGTGACTCGTGTTGTGAGTTGTAAATGTTGACCACATGAAGTGAAACTCTTTGTTCATGGTCAGTGACATATGCATACTTTGGTTGGTCATTGTGCATTGTAGCCACACTGCGCCACTTCAGATTGCAGGTAATTGTACTTGCTAGTCGATAACTAGTATTCACAAACCATTATCTTCAACCCTGACCATTTGTGACTCGTGTTATGAGTTGTCAAAGTTCACCACACTTAGTGACATTATTTGGTCATGGTCTGTGACATATGCCTACTTTGGTTGGTCATCGTGCATGGTCTCCACCCTGTGCCATAACTTATTGAAGCCCCTTGTGCTTGCTATGTGATACTTGGTGTTCCCAAACCATTCTTTCCCCCTCTGACCATTTGTGACTCGTATTAGGAGTTGTCAACGTTGACCACACACTGCGGATTTCTTTGGTCAAAGGCAGTACATATGCCTAATTTGGTCGGTCATTGTGCATGGTAGCCACACCGTGCTACTACTGAGTGAAGGTCGTTGTACTTGCTAGTTGAGAACTGATATTCCCGGACCATTGTTTCCCCCTCTGACCGTTCGTGCCTCGTGTTATGGTTGGTGAACGTTGACCACCCATATTGAAATTCTTTGGTAATGGTCAGTGACATATGCCTAGTTTGGTTGTTTGGTGTGCGTAGTAGCCACACCGTGCCACTACGTATCGAAGTTATTTGTCCTGTCTACTCCATGCATAGGGTTCCCAAAGCATTGTCTCTCCCTCTGACCATTTGTGACTCGTGTTATGAGTTGTCAATGTTGATCACGCATACTGGATTTCGTCTGTCATAGTCAGTGACATATTCATCCTTTGGTTGGTCACTGTGCACGCTAGCCACGCCGTGCCACTGCTTGTTGAATTTCTCCGTACTTGCTACTTGATAACTAGTGTTCCTAATCCATTGTTTCCCCCTCTGACCATTTGTGACTCGTGTGATGAGTTTTCAGCATTGACCACACACTGTGAAATTTATTTGGTCATGGTTAGTGACATATGCCTACTTTGGTTTGTCACTGTACATGGTTACCACGCTGTGTCACTACGTATTGAAGGTATTTGTGCTTTCTAGTCAATAGCTAGTGTTCCCAAACCAATGTTATCCCCCTTTGACTATCCGTGTCTCGTGTTGTGAGTTTTCAACGCTGACCACATGAACTGAATTTCGTTGGTCATGGTCTGTGACATATGCATACTTTGGTTGGTCACTGTGCATGGTAGCCACACTGTGCCACTACATATTGAAGGTATTTATACTTACTACTCGATGACTAGTATTCACAACCCATTGTCTTCCACTCTGACCATTTGTGACTGGTATTATGAGTTGTCAACGGTTACCACACTTAGTGACATCATTTTGGTCATGGTCAGTGACATATGCCTACTTTGGTTGGTCATCGTGCATGGTATCCACACCATGCCACAGCTTATTGAAGGTCCTTGTGCTTGCTAGTTGATACCTGGCATTCCCAAATCATTGTCTCCCCCTCTGACCATTTGTGACTCCTATTACGAGTTGTCAACGCTGACCACACACAGCGGATTTATTTGGTCAAAGGTAGTACATATGCCTACTTTGGTCGGTCATTGTGCATGGTAGCCACACCGTGCTTATACTGATTGAATGTCTCTGTACTTGCTAGTTGATAACTGATATTCACAGACCATTGTTTCCCCGTCTCACCGTTTGTGACTCGTGTTATGGTCGGTGAATTTTGACCACTTATATTGAAATTATTTCATCATGGTTGGTGACATATGCCTAGCTTGGTTGTTTGGTGTCCATAGTAGCCACACCGTGCCATAACGTATTGAAGTTATTTATCCTTTCTAGTCCATGCATAGGGTTCACAACCCATTGTCCCTCCCTCTGACCATTCATGACTCGTGTTATGAGCTGTCAATGTTGACCACACATAGTGGACTTCTTCCGTCATAGTAAGTGATGTATTCATCCTTTGGTTGGTCACTGTGCACGCTAGCCACATCGTGCCACTACTTGTTGAGGTTCTTCATACTTGCTAGTTGATAACTACTGTTCGCAGCCCATTGTCTCCCCCCTCTGACCATTTGAGACTCATGTTATGGGTTGTGAACGTTGACCACCCATATTGAAATTCTATGGTCATGGTTAGTGACATATGCCTAGTTTGGTTTGTCACTGTACGTGGTTACCACGCCGTGTCACTACATATTGGTCTTTGTAGTTGATAGCTAGTGTTCTCAAACCATTGTTACCCCCCTCTGGCTATCAGTGACTCGTGTTGTGAGTTTTCAACGCTGACCACATGAAGTGAAATTCGTTGGTCATGGTCAGCTACATATGCATACTTTGGTTGGTCACTGTGCATGGTAGCCACGCTGTGCCACTACGTATTGAAGGTATTTGTACTTGATAGTGGATAACTAGTATTCACAAACCGTTATCTTCCACCCCGACCACTTGTGACTCGTGTTATGAGTTGTCAAAGTTTACCATACTTGGTGACATTATTTGGTCATGGTCAGTGACATATGCCTACTTTGGCTGGTCATCGTGCATGGTATCCACACCGTGCCACAACTTATTGAAGGTCCTTGTGCTTGCTAGTTGGTACCTGGTGTATCCAAACCAGTGTCTCCCCCTCTGACCATTCGTGACTCCTAGTATGCGTTGTGAACGCTGACCACGCACAGCGGATTTCTTTTGCTCAAAGGCAGTACATATGCCTATTTTGGTCGGTCATTGTGCATGGTAGCCACACTGTGCTCATACTGATTGAAGGTCACTGTACTTGCTGGTTGAGAATCCAGACCATTGTTTCCCCATCTGACCGTTTGTGACACGTGTTATGGTTGGTCAACGTTGACCACCCATATTGAAATTCTCTGTTCATGGTGAGTGACATATGCCTAGTTTGGTTGTTTGGTGTGCATAGTAGCCACACCGTGCCACTACGTATTGAAGTTCTTTGTCCTTTCTTGTCAATACATAGGGTTGCCAAACCATTGTCTCTCCGTCTGACCATTTGTGACTCGTGTTATGAGTTGTCAGTGTCGACCACACATAGTGGACTTCTTCGGTCATATTCAGTGACGTATGCATCATTTGGTTGGTTACTGTGCACGCTAGCAACACCGTGCCACTGCTTGTTCAAGGTCTTTGTACTTGCGAGTTGATACCTAGTGTTCCCAATCCATTGCTTCCCCCTCTGATCATTTGTGACTCGTGTTATGCGTTTTCAACGTTGACCACACACTGTGAAATTATTTTGGTCATGTTTAGTGACATATGCCTACTTTGGTTTGTCACTGTACATGGTTAGGACGCCCTGTCACTACGTATCAAAGGTCCCTGTGCTCTCTAGTTGTTAGCTAGTGTTCTAGAACCATTCTAACCCCCTCTGAATATCTGTGACTCGTGTTGTGTGTTGTCAACATTGACCACATGAAGTGAAATTATTTGGTCATGGTCAGTAACATGCATACTTTGGTTGGTCACTGTGCATTGTAGCCACACTGTGCCACTGCATATTGATGGTATCTGTACTTGATAGTCATTAACTAGTATTTAGAAACCATTATCTTCCACTCTGGCCATTTGTGACTTGTGTCATGAGTTGTCAAAGTTTACCACACATGGTGACATTCTTTGGTCATGGCCAGTGACATATGGTTGGTCATCGTGCATGGTATCCACACCGTGCCACAACTTATTGAAGGTCCTTGTGCTTGCTAGTTGATACCCGGTGTTCCCAAACCACTGTCTCCCCCTCTCACCATTTGTGACTCCTATTATGAGTTGTCAACGCTGACCACACACAGCAAATTTCTTTGGTCAAAGGTAGTACATATCCCTACTTTGGTCGGCCATTGTGCATGGTAGCCACACCGTGCTTATACTGATTGAAGGTCGCTCTACTTGCTAGTTGAGAACTGATATTCACAGAGGATTGCTTCCCCCTCTGACCGTTTGTGACTCGTGTTATGGTTGGTGAATGTTGACCACCCATATTGAAATTCTTTCATCATGGCCGGTGACATATGCCTACTTTGGTTGTTTGGTGTGCACAGTAGTCGCACCGTGCCACTACGCATTGAAGTTATTTGTCCTTTCTATTCAATACATATGGTTCCCAAACCATTGTCTCTCCCTCTGACCATTTGTGACTCGTGTTATGAGTTGTCAATGTTGACCA